>NMUG010013074.1:0-10198 GCA_002855965.1 Monotropa hypopitys
GCGGACTAAGTTCAAAATTAGGTCAAAGGAGACTCATGGGTGGTTTTATTCATACAAAAACTGCCTAGTGTCATCTACTAGCATGCTCATGAACAATCTGACAATGGTTTTCATGCCTTAAACTACATGGGCATGGATACATGGAAGTAAGAAGTCCAAATGTGAGAGAAAAGGTGAAATGGCATGGACGTGCTTCAAGATGTTGAACTGCCATTCTTGTGATGCATGCAACACAATCAACTCACACTCGACTTATCAATCCAACTCGTAAGAGACCTAAGCATGGTTACTATTGGGAGCCGAACTAAAGAGAGGTCGGAGCCACGACCTCCTCCAGGAGGACTGCAATACAGGCCAGCCATTAGGGGGCCGAGTAACTAAAGAGCCGACGACAGGGCTCCCCAGGGCTCGCTCTGACACTGGAGCCTCACAGCCCGGGGATGGTTCCCAGCTAGTAATACAGCCAGCCGAGGTCACGCGACCGAGAAGAGTCAAGGGCCGAGCAGCTCTCTATCGATGATTGACCGTACCGAAGGGTGTCCCTTCGGCCGAACAGGACAAAAGCCTGGACTGTAGCAAGGATTCCCTCGGAGACAGCATCCCAGATTTTGCGCATGTGGCAGACACACGACTGACACAAGAATCAGCTTTTCCGTGATTCCCGCAACGCGCCAGACCTGCTTTATCAGCTTTTCTGCCGCCCAATGTTGTTAGGCAGCGCCGCTTGACACTATAAGAGCCGACCTGTCGGCTGGATGTTCAGGCACACAGGGGGGACAGGTGCACTGCCCCATGACGCGGCACAGCAGCACATTCGCACTGAAGCACGTGTCTCTCACTCTCTGATGGTCCTATAAATAGAGGGAGCATTCAATGCAGAGGTATACCTTCTCATACTAGCCCAAGCTCTGTCCATTCACTTTCTCTCTCTAGAAATCTCTTGCTGACTTAGCCATTGGAGGGTCCACCGAAGACATTCGCCGGTAGCCTGACGTTTCCTTCTTTTGCAGTCAGGTTGAGCTGCTCATCTCCACCGCTACCACCCGAGAACCACCGCAAGAAAGGCTTACCCCCCAACAGTTACTATCATGAAGTATGCGTTAAAGACCAGCTTGCCAATCATGAATTAGGACAAAAAATGGGGGCAAAAATTAAAACATTTTATATTAGTGCACAACAACTACTATAAACAAAATGTACCTATGAATAAGGTCATTATGCTATTCCCTCCTCCCAACTTAAAATGAGCAACGTCCTCGTGTGTAAAAATTTCAAAATAGGATAGAAAGAAAAGAAATAGTACCTACGGGATGGAATATCATTCACCCAACACCTCGACCAAGTAGGAGGATTTTTCGCCATTCTTCTCTTTTGTCATTCACGGTGCTTTCTTAATGTTCACTCCTTTGGCTCCAATATGGTGCCACAATTAGTCACATGGGGATATCATCGGGATTTTATTGGCCTTACAACCGCGACACGTAATCGCACCCATGACTTAGGGCTCCTGAATGCCTCACTCATCCCAACTATAGATCCAAACTACCATAGGCTGGTGTGGTAATATGTTTGCCCTGCAAAGACTTACTCGCAAACTACCTACTCAAGAAGAAATAGCTAACATCAATGGGATAAAAATGAAGTGTCTGAGTGCTCATGCGACTCTTTACGGGTTATACTTTTCTTCCCACTTCCTCACTTGACAATGTGTTAGAGAAGGAATCTCTTGGAATTCCGGGATAGGTTGCTACTCGGCAGGTGAACCCCATAAGGTCGCACTTTGCAGCTAAACCTTAAGAGTTCCCAATCACTTTTCACTCCCATCCCTACTCTGCCAAGGTAATCCCAGATAACACATAGCCAAGGCTAGTCCATGGGTGGCTATACCAGACCATCAATGGGCCGTTCGAGCACGGCCTAACACTAGGAGTATCTCAAACCCTATGGATTTAACATCTCCTAGATGCATGTAAGCTCAACATTTAAGCATCTTTGTCGTCCCGATAAATGGGATCGACAAGTTCCTCCTCCGTCATTCCATCATCAAAGTTTTCTAAATTGGGCTTGAGTCGTTGACCGTTTACTTTGAATAAATTTCCATTCATTGGGTTGGTGACCTCAATGGCACCGTGTGGGTGCACTTTAGTCACTATGTAAGGTCCAACCCAGCGTGAACGCAATTTTATGGGAAAAAGATGAAGTCTTAAGTTGTATAGTAGAACTTTTTATCCTACTTCAAAACTTTTCTAGATTATATTTTTATTATGGGCATCCTTAACCTTGGCCTTGTAGGAGACCGTGCTATCATAAGCGTCTCGCCGCATCTCCTCAAGTTCATTTAGTTGGAGCTTACGATGGGCACCGGAATTTGGCAAACGATAATTCAACTATTTTATTGCCCAATATGCCTTATGTTCAATTTCCACCGAAAGGTGACATGCTTTGCCGTACACCAAATGGTAAGGGGACATTCCTAGCATGGTTTTGAATGCGGTACGGTAGGCCCAAAGAGAATCGATCAATCTTAAAGACCAATCTTTTCTATTTGGGTTAACTATTTTTTCAATGATATGTTTAATCTCCCTATTTGCAAGTTACGCTTGCCCATTAGTTTGGGGATGGTAGGCCGTGGACACCTTATGTGTAATTCCATATTTCTTCATCAAAGTTTCGAATGGCCTATTACAAAAATGGGTGCATTGGTCGCTTATGATGGCCCTTGGCATTCCAAACCTAGCAAAAATATTTTCTCTCAAGAATTGAATGACCACCTTATTATTATTGGTTTTGGTATGGATGGCCTCCACCCATTTAGACACATAATCCACAGCTAATAATATATAGAGATAGTCGAACGAATTGGGGAATAGTCCCATGAAATCGATACCCCAACAATCAAAAACATCAACAACTATGATATTGGTGAGGGGCATCATATTTCTTTTGGTCACACTACCTAATTGCTGACACCTCTCACATGTTTTGCAATACTCGTGGGTGTCTTTGAAAAGTGATGGCCAATAAAAACCATATTGGAGGACCTTTGCGGAAGTCTTCTTTGATGAAAAATGACCCCCACAAGCCTCGGTGTGGCAAAATCATAAGATGTCTCTTTGGTCTTGGTTTGGCACACACCTCCGGATTATTTGATCTGGATAATATTTAAACAGGTAAGGATCATCAAAGATAAATCTTTTTAGCTCACTCAAAAATGACATTTTATCGTTGGCGGACCAATTAGATGGAAGTTAACCCGTGGCTAGATAGTTTACAATGTCCGCAAACCACGGGTAACTTGTTATTTGAAAATTTTGTTCATCCAAAAAGGAGTCTACAATCGGTATTTGTGAGGAATGGTCCTCAAACTCCAATCGGGACAAATGGTCCGCGATAATGTTCTTCACACCTTTTTTATCCTTTATGATTGGGTCAAATTCTTGAAGAAGTATGATCCACCTAATGAGCCGCGCCTTGGCATCTTGCTTGGTTAGCAAGTATTTTAAAGCAGCATGGTCGGTAAAGACCACAATAGGGGACCCTAAGATGTAAGAACGGAACTTGTCAAGAGCAAACACTGCGGCGAGCAACTCCTTCTCCATTGTGGAGTAGTTCATTTGTGCCTCATTGAGGGTTTTGCTCGCATATGATATGACATATGGATCTTTTTCTTGCCTTTGGCCAACAACACCCCCGATCGCGTAATCACTCGCGTCGCACATAAGTTCAAATGGTATGGCCCAATCGGGCGCTCGCACAATAGGAGGGGTTGTGAGGCTTGATTTTAATTTGGAGAAAGCCTTTTGACATGCCTCTGTCAATAAAAATGGGGCATCCTTTGAAAGGAGTTGGCACATTGGACGTGAGATAGCGGTAAAGTCCTTTATGAATCGCTAGTAAAAACCGATGTGACCTAGAAATGATTGGACATCTCTCACGTATTTGGGTGAAGGGAGTTTGGCGATTATTTCAATTTTTGTCGAATCCACTTCAATCTCCTTGGCCGAAACGATATGGCCAAGCACTATCCTATGGGTGGCCATAAAATGGCATTTCTCCCAATTTAATATTAAGTTTTTCTCCTCACAACGAGTGAGCACACTCTCCAAATTTGCAAGGCATTCAACGAACGAGTCTCAAAAAATGGAAAAGTCGTCCATAAAGACCTCGACCACCTTCTCCATCATGTCGCTAAACATACCCATCATACACCTTGAAAAGGTTTCGGGTGCGTTGCACAAGCCAAATGGCATGCGCCTATACACGAAAGTTCCAAAAGGACACGTGAAAGTGGTCTTGTCTTGATCCTCCATGGCAACCTCTATTTGGTTATACCCGGAGTACCCATCCAAGAAACAGTAGAAAGAATGACCGGCAACCCTCTCCAAAATTTAATCAATGAAGGGGAGATGGAAGTGGTCTTTTCAGGTGCTCGCATTTAATTTCCGGTAGTCAATGCATACATGCCACCTGATCACTTCACGGGTGGAGATTAGTTCGTTGTTTGTATTCTTGACTACCGTGGTGCCGAATTTCTTTGGCACCACTTGAATAGGGGATACCCATTTACTATCCACGATTGGGTAGATTATTCCCACATCTAAACGTTTGAGAATTTCTGCTCGCACCACATCTTTCATTATTGGATTTAAACGACGTTATGGTTGGTGAGACGGGCGCACATCCTCTTCAAGGTATATTCTGTGCGTGCAAATAGTAGGGTAAATACCCTTGATATCGGCAATAGTCCATCCAATGGCTTTTTTGTGCCTTTGGAGGACTTGTATCAATTGAAGCTCTTGGTGATCCTCAAGAAAGGAGGAAATCACCACCGGGAAAGTTTCATGTTCTCCCAAAAAATATACTTGAGAGTATCGAGAAGAACATGTAACTTAAGTTTGGGAGTCTCAACGCCTGATGGTAACGTTTTATGCTCCAATGGAGGGAGCTCCTCAAACTTGGGGGACCACTTTTCCGTCCCCATCACTTCATCCACATCAAGGAGGGAGTAAAGGTACTCCACCTTCGGTGAATCCAAAAAATTTGCCTCTTCGGCCGTTGAACATTGTTCAAGCAGATCCTTACAAAGGACCTCATCGACATATTCTTGGGTAAGAGTGTCAATGAGATTGACATCGTGGTAATCATCATCGTCTCCCGTTTGAGTAGAAATATTAAACACATTTAACTCGGTGGTCATATTCCCAAAAGTTAAGTTCAACAACCCACTCTGGCATTGGATAATGGCATTAGATGTGGCCAAAAAAGGTCTTCCAAGAATAATGGGAGTTTGGGTTGGAGTTCAACCACAGGACATGTATCTAAGACAATGAAATCAACGGGGTAGATGAATTGTTCCACTTGAACAAGAACGTCTTCAACTACCCTTTTAGGGACCCTTAAACTCCGATATGCCAATTATAATGTGATCTTTGTAGGTTTCATCTCTCCCACTCCGAGTTGTTCATATACGGAATAAGGAAGCAAGTTCACACTTGCCCCCAAATCAAGCAAAGCTCGTTCGAACGTCTTTCCCCCAATTTTTACTGAAATAGTAGGACATCCGGGGTCCTTGAATTTGGGAGGAACGTTTGTTTGAATTATGGAGCTCACTTGCTCCGTAAGGAAAACCTTCTTTTGTACGTTTAGCTTTCGCTTAGCCGTGCATAGATCTTTTAAGAATTTGGCATATGTGGGTATTTGTTTGATTACATCCAAAAGAGGGATGTTCATATTCAATTGTTTAAATACCTCATACACCTCGGTGTTCGAAGCAAACTTGGAAGGCACCCTCGGTGAGGATAAGGGGCCGGAATAGGACAATGTGAGCCACTTGGCTCATTAGCATCTTTTGATTTGGAACATTCACCAATGGTAGGTGGTTCCAGAATGGTAGGACTAACAAGTTGAACGGGTGAAATAGACAATTTTGAAGGAGTGGGATTTTTAGGATGAATCATTTTATTGACTTTTCCCACTCCTTAGGACCGTGATAGATTTCGCATCCTCAAAATTTGGTGGAGGATTGGATGGACCAGAGAAGAAATGAACTCCTTGGGGGTTTGGTTGTGGTTGGGCAGGAAATTTGCCCTTTTCTTGTTGTAACACCCCCAAAGTGTTTGTAAGTTTAGTGAGTTGCCCCTTTATATCCCCCAAAGCATTGGCATTTTGCTCATTGATGGAGGATTGTCCTTGCATGAACAAGGCAAGAGTATCCTCTAGTGATGGCTTTGAAGGCCGAGCATAATTTTGTTTGACTTGTGGGGGGATAATTCGAGGGCGGAGGTTGTGGATAAAAAGGAGGTGGAATGGGAGCATATTGGGGTGGATTAGGAGTTGGGCGCAATGGTTGGTTGTAGCCCAGAGGTGGTCTCATTGGTGGGGCTTGAGTTGATTGGTTTTCCCATTTGAACGCCGGATGATCTTTGAATCCCGAGTTATATGTATTTGAGAATGGGTCATACCATTGGTTAACGGCATTCACCTCCACTTGCCCGGTCCCTTGGAGAGTCTCCTTGAGAACCAGTAACATGGGACAATCACGGGTGACATGACCGCTAAGGTCACATACGGCACACAACTCATCAACTATGGCCACGGGGGCTATGCCATTGACACTATTCAACTCTAGAGCCTCCATCTTTCGAGAAAGTTGATCAACCTTTTTGTGAAGGTCACTCTTTTCCATTAGCTGGAAAGAACCAGAAGAACTAGCGTGAACGTTTGGTCTAGACCTATCGGAAGGGTCCGAATAGTCCCAAGATGGATTATTTTCCGCTAATTTCTCCAAATTCTCCCAAGCCTCAATGAGACTCTTATCAAGAAACTCGCCATTGCACATTGTGTCGATAAGTTGGCGACTCGCTTGCGAGACGCCGGAATAAAAATATCCCACCTTTTGGTGTTCCTCGAACCCATGGTGGGACACAATTGCAATAACTCCTTAAACCTTTCCCAACAAGTATAGAATCACCTTCCTTCTCTTTGAAGGTGTTGGGGGTAAGCCTTTCTTGCGGTGGTTCTCGGGTGATAGTAGTGGAGATGAGCGACTAGACCTTGGCTGCAAAACAAAGAAACATTAGGCTACTGGCAAATGTCACTGGTGGACCCTCCGATGGTTAAGACAGCAAGGGATTTCTAGAGAGAGAAAGTAAAATGGCAGAGCTTGGGCTAGAGTGAGAAGATCTACCTCTGCATTGAATGCTCCTCTCTATTTATAGAACCATCGGAGAGTGAGGGACACGCGCTTCAGTGCGCCTGTGACGATGTGTTGCGTCATGGGGCAGTGCACCTGTCCCACCTGTGCGTCTGAGCGTGTGACCGACCGGTCGGTCCCGATAATGTCTGGCGGCACCGCCTGACAGCATTGGGTGGCAAAAAAGTTGATAAAGCATGTCTGGCATGCGGCGGGAATCACAGAAAAGTTGATTCTTGTGTCAGGCGTGTGCCTGCCATGTGCGCAAAACCCGGGATGCTGTCTCCGAGAAAATCTTTGCTGAAGATGGGGTATTTGTCCTATCTGGCCGAAGGGACATGCTTCGGCGCAACTGGTTGTTGACAGGGCTGTCCCTGGGCAATGAACCTTCTGCACAGAAGTGACCCCGAGGAAGCTCCCGCTGTCGGCCCTTACCTCTGTTCGGTCGCGTGACCTCATTTTCTTGTAGCTTCGGCTAGGCACCTCCTATGGGTTGTGAGTCTCCTGACCGGAGAGAACCCCAGAAAGGTCCTCGTGTCAGCTCTGCTTGCCTCGGCCCCCTGATAGCTGGCCTGTGTGGTGGTCCTCTTGGAGGAGGTCCTGGCTCCGGCCTCATACTGGTTCGACCCCCAACAATAGCCCCTCAACCCCTTTGGCCATGCATTTTGGCCGAAGCAGGGTTGACTTGGTGCCGATGGGTTGTACAGGTGCCGAAGAGGAGGAGCGTCGGACCACTGGATTGTCTTGGAACTTGGACCCCTGACGGCTTTATTGAACCGTCAGTTTGGATTTACTGACGTGTCGCTTTCTGCGGTGATGTCACGTCTGCCAATACATCACGTCAATAGCTGTCGCTTCTGTCACACTCCGGAAATTTTAATTAATTTCCATGCGTTCTAATAAATCGAAAATCCTAAATCGCATTTGAAATTTATCGATTTGATTCGTTTCTCAAATCAAAAATCTTTATTCATGAAAGTCGTAGAGAATTCGATTGCGATTCCAATGCAACTTGAATCGTCTCAGTCGGAGTTCGGATGAAGAAGTTATGGCCAAAATACCTTCGGAAAAATCAATCTTTTCATTCAATGCAAAATTACTCTCCGCGACCGGTACTCCCCAAATCCCCGACCGGTCGCAGCCTCACCCGAGAGTTCCCGACCGGTACCCCCCAAATCGCCGACCGGTCGCCGCTGTATATTTTTCTGCGCGAATTTGTGTTTTGAAGGGCAAACTTGTCCTTTCATGTGGGGTCCTATATAAACTTGTTCGGCTCGAGTTAGGGCATTATTTGCCCTATTTTTTCAGACCTATCTCTCTACCTCCCTCATCTCTCCCTCTTCATTCTCTCTTGATTCTAGGAGAATCCATGGAGATTTAGAGCTCGGCTCCTTGGTTATCGTCGACGAGGGTGTCAAGGGCTACGCATTGACGGTATTGGTTCGTTTATACTCGGTAAATCTTTCTATCCTCTCATACCCTAGTTCCAAATTGAGTTCTCCCGTGTTTGATAATGGTTGTATTGCATAGGTTGCGGCGAGAGCTTCGCGTTGACGGGTCCGGTTCGTGTTGGGTGTTTTCCGGCGATTGCTCCGGCGACGCTCCGGTGGGTAACTCCTAACTCCTACTTAGTATGCTCGGGTGTGCGTATTTCCATCTCATGTTTTATTGTATTACCGATTGTTTATTCATTTCGCGTAGTCGTATCGTTTGTTGTTCGTATCGTTGCCGTTGTTCGATCTTGGGGATTTGTATTGTTCTTGACGTGGTATAGATGTGAAAGGAGTAACTTGTGTGTTGAGGATCTCCCTTAAAATCGTATAGGCGCTACGTGTTTGACGAAATGCCTGAATGGGCCTTGAGGTGAAAATTGGGTGTGTCGATGGTGTTAAATTAGTGGAGTGACCACTTGACGGTGTGTTTGACTTACTCGGGTCATTGTGATATCGTATGAGAGTGGGTCTTGGTGAAATTGGGTCTCCTCTCCCTTGTTGTCAACCAGGATGAGCCTTCTACCTAGTTGAGCGTAGTCATGCAAGTCCGTTGAGTAAATGTGTGGTGTGACTTCTTTGGGTGCTAGTGGTATTGTGGTGTGTGATTGAGTCGAGTCTCTGTGGTGTTGTGACGATGGGAAATTGGAAGTGTGTTGGGTCTTACCTTGAGGGGATTAAGGAATCATAGAAATGTGAGAAGTGGATCATTTGACTTACAACATAAAGTACTCAATGAATGCAATGAACTTCCAATACGAGGGATGGATCCTACGAGGACCACCCTTAGGCAATCTTCAATCATTCACCAAAACACACCAACGAACTAAGGAAGTGTAATGTGGATTTGACTTGGATGGTTCATGCCCAAGTCCGCTTGTGGTGTTAAGTGGGATATACGCATTCCCTTGAAGTCGCGGAATAACTAGATGTCATTGACGGGTGATGATCTAGGAAAAGATCATTTGGCCATAGGTGGGAGATACGAGTTCCCGAAAGTCTCGGAATATAATGGAAACGCTGGCAGGCGGGATCTTGGAACAAATATTAACACATGTGACTTTACTCGCCCTTGTCTAGGGGAGATTGGTGACTCGCTTGTTTAGGAGTCGACCGGAGAAGAATATTGGAACAAATTGATAACCTTGTGATGGTAATGCGGTTGTGCCCCTTGGGTGAGCCAAGAGGGGGAAAATGATGAAATGTGTAATCCAATATTCAATACTAACTACAATCATGTGAATCCTAAACGTTACCAATGAATGTGGGAATGATGGAAACAATGAGAGGACTTGACGTTGGGTTCCTTGTGAGTGATTGTAGGTGTTGGTCGTGTCTTGACCGTGGTTTGAGTTGAGGGTATGTGTGATTGAGTATCGAGGTTTGCGTGTCCCTTAGTAGAGCTCCCTTGTGATAGTGTTTACGTTGGAGACGTAGGTTGGTTTGGGTGACACTCTACTTGTTGACCTTGGAGATACTCTTAGTCTCGCGTTACTTGGGTGTGTGTGTGTGTGTG
>NMUG010013075.1:0-10198 GCA_002855965.1 Monotropa hypopitys
GTGAGAATTTGATCTCGTTAAATAAGCCGTAAGACTTGGGTTGAGTCACGATGGATTGAGTGTCACAAATTAATGAATGTGGACCCTTTGAGGTAAATGCGCAAAATGTTCGTGACGTCCCCTTTTTGAATATTGTGATGAAATTGGGTTCAAATGAATAACCGTAAATGAAATTGGGGCGACTTCGCTTGATTGTGTGGGACCTCCCTTGGCATCGCCAAGGTTAGAGGCATAAACCCTCCCGTTGATACTACTTGGGCTTGTTGTCATTGATATTGAATTTGATGATCAACTTGGAAAAGTGGACATCCTGGTTAGTCCCCCTTGACGTGGTCAAGGTTGAGGTTGAAAGGCGGGAAGACGACAATCTATCTAAAATACAAAATGAACTTTCAACATTGATGATGTGCCCCACGAGGGCTACTCGTACTCAACTTCGAATCCATCACATGTAAATTATGAAATGAAAATGGGAGCGACGACTCATGAATATAATCGATGGCCACAAATATAATTGGACTGTTTCGATGCGGAAATGTACTTGATCTTTAGGGATTCCCGGCATAGTAAACTTGTGATGACAATCCGGGAATGTACTTGATTTTTAAAGATTCCCAGGATAACATTTGTAACAACGATACGGGAATTGATATGTTCTAATGCGGGAATGTACTTGAGTTTTAGGGATTCTCGGGGTGGTCGCTCCACCCACGACTTTATGCACAAAGGGGGCTACGTGAGCCCTCCCAACGGCCTTTGGGGAAGACGGATTAGGTTTGGCTAGTTTGTTGACGAGCTACTATACCAACCTTGCCCTATCAAAGTTACAACGATACTTGGATAAATACGGAATGTACTTGATCTTTAGGGATTCCGGGATTTATCCTAAAGGATGAATAAAATATGCAAATACGGAATGTACTTGATTTTTAGGGTTTCCGGGATTTGTACTAAATCAATGAACTTCGAATAAATACGGGATGTACTTGACCTTTAGGGATCCCAGGATGTATCTAGATTGATGAAAAACACATGAACGGAATATACTTGTAATGGAATTCTGGATTACTCTTTAAAGTGGAATAAAGGTAAGAATGATGATCTAAATCATATTGGGATAGACTTGTAATGGAATTCCCTTGGAACTTGATAGTGAGTGATCCTCGGAACAATAAAAGAACATTCTCAATATATTTTGTGGACACCCTTCTTTGTTGTCCCTCGTGCTATGTTTACACCCATTGATTAGATATCTTGGCGCAGCATTGGTTCGGGATCCTTAGTAGATCCTTAGAGTTGTTGGACTTTACAAACTATAAGTCAGGCACTTCTTGATTTGGGATTTAGTATCAACTTGCTTCCTTACTCGGTGTATAAGGAGTTGGGGCTTGGAGAGCTTAAACCGACGATGGTCACCCTTCAAATGGCCAATCGATCCGTAAAAGCCCCTAGGGGTTTATTGGAGGATGTCTTTGTCAAGGTCTATAATTTTTATTGTCACATGGACTTTCTTGTCCTTGACATGGATCCGGTGCACCCTATATGCTTAAAAGTGCAAACATCAGTTATCCTCAGGCATCCATTTTTTGCTACGGCCAATGCCATCATTACCACAAGGAGTGGAGTAATAGAAGTGTCCTTCGGCAACATGAAAATGAGCCTAAACATGTATAGCTCCTCCCACCAACCAAAAATAGAGCAAGAATGATATGTCATTGATATTATTCATGAGTTGATGGAGTATGTCTTACCGTATGTGTTGGTCGGGGACCCTTTAGAGGCTTGCCTTGCCCATTTTGGATATGAGGAGTATGATTTTGATCATTACATCGTGGAGGTTAATGATATGCTTGACCTTACATCTACGATGGACGCACTTGCATGTTGGACTCCTTTTGAGCCATTACCATCTCTAGCTTCTACTCTTACTCTTCCATCCATCGATGTGCCTCCTACTCTTGAGTTGAAGCCTTTACCGGCATCACTCAAGTATATTTTTTGGAGGCCCAACAACACCCTTCCCATTATCATTGCTTCCGACCTCTCTTCATCACAAGAAGGTCACCTTTTAGATGTGCTCAAAAAGCACAAGGGAGCCATAGGATGGTCCGTGGCCGATTTGAAGGGGATTGACCCCTTCGTTTGCATGCACCACATTAATTTTAAAGAAAATGCTAAACCTTTGCAGGAAATGCAATGGGGGTTAAATCTGATAATGATATAAGTGGTGATGAAGGAGATTGTTAAACTTCTCGATGCGGGCATCATTTACCTCATCGCTGATAGTGAGTGGGTTAGACCCACTCAAATTGTTCCCAAAAAAAGTCGGGCATCATGGTGGTCGAGAATGAGAAGGGTGAGCTTGTGCCTACATGCCAAACCACTGGTTGACGAATGTGCATTGACTATCGCAAGCTCAACTCTATGTCCAAGAAGTACCATTTTCCTTTACCCTTCATCGACCAAATCTTAGAGAGGTTGGCAGGCCAAAGCTACTATTGCTTCATGGATGGCTATTCCAGGTATAATCAAGTGGCCATCGACCCTCTAGATCAAGCCAATACCACTTTCACATGTCCATACAGCACCTATGCATATCGGCGTATGCCTTTTGACTTGTGCAATGATTGCTATTTTCTTTTCAATGGTGCATGTCATGTTGAAAGAACTTCATGAGGAGGAATTTGGACCCGACATCAATATAAGAGAGTATTCTTTCTTTGACAATCCAGCAGTACCCAGACAGGCATGTTAGAATTGACCTCAGGTGGATGGATCAATAGTTTTTTGTTATCCTTCACTTACTGGAGAATTTTCCTTCTTCGTGTTGATTCAGGTCAAGGAGTCATGGCTCGATGATTGCTATTTTTTCAGATATGGTGGAAACATTTTTGGAAGTTTTTATGGATGACTTCTCTGTATTTGGAGAGTCATTTGACGGTTGTATCCAAAATTTAGAGCGTGTTTTGAAACAATGCATGGAGACAAACCTTGTTCTAAGTTGGGAAAAGATCCATTTCATGGTTCAGGAGGGAATTGTGTTGGGACACATGGTTTCCAAAAGGGAGATCGAGGTTGACCGTATGAAAGTTGATCTTATTGCCAAACTTACTCCCCCCTCTATTGTCAAAACATTCACTCGTTCCTTGGACATGTGGGATTTTATATGAGGTTCATCCGGGATTTCTCCAAGATTTCCAAACCCCTTTGTGATTTACTTTCTAAGGATGTGCCCTTCCTATTTGATTCGGCATGCTTACGTTCTTTTGAGACCTTCAGGGGTATGCTATCCTCTGTCGCTATCATCTGATTGCCCGATTGGTCTCTTCCCTTTGAGATCACATGTGACGCCTCCGACTATGCGATCGGGGTAGTATTTGGCCAATGGGTAGATCGTGTCTCTCACGCCATCTACTACATGAGCAAAACTCTCTTTGACGCTCAAATAAATTACACTATCACGGAGAAAGAGTTGCCCGCGATAGTATTTGCATTAGATAAGTTTCGATCCTATCTCCTTGGCTCCAAAATCATCATTTACACCAACCATGCCACTTTGCGGTACTTACTTGAGAAAAAAGAGAGAAAGACAAGGTTGATAAGGTGGATATTGTTGCTACAAGAGTTCAACATAGAAATTCGAGATAAAAAATATTCCAAGAACTCTGTATCCAACCACCTATCTAGGATCGTGATGGAGAACACTTGTGCCACCTTACCCTTAAAAGACTTGTTCCCGGACGAGCAACTTTTTGCGGTGAGCCAAGTGCATTATCCTTGGTATGCATACATCATAAACTACCTTGCCAAGGTGATTTTCTCTCTATATGGTCCAAGTCCAACAAAGACTGATTCTTTGCACAAGTGAGGTGTTATTTTTGGGAAGATCCGGAGCTATTCAAATTATGCTCGGATCAATTCATTCGAAGGTGTGTCCCCGAGTGTGAGTTTCATAGCATACTAACTTTTTGTCACACTCTCGAATGTAGGGGCCACTTCAGCGGGAAAAAGACATCCACGAAGGTCCTCCAAAGTAGATTCTATTGTCCCACCCTTTTTAAGGATGCCCATGACTTTTGTAAGGCATGTCTTATGTGCCAAAAGACCGGAAACATGTCACGGCAAAACATGATGACATTATCCCCGATTTTGATAGTTGAGATCTTTGACATATAGGGCATTGATTTTATGGGACTGTTCCCTTTATCTCATGGGAATGAGTACATTTTGGTAGCTGTTGACTATGTCTTTAAATGGGTGGAAGTGGTAGCCACAAGAACCAATAACCATAAAGTGGTCATCAAGTTCTTGCAATCCAACATTTTTACGTGTTTTGGCTATCCGCGGGACATTATCAGTGATGAGGGGACCCATTTTCTAAACTACTATTTTGAGGCCCTTGTTAGGTGGTATTCTATCACGCATAAGGTGGCAACACCTTACCATTTGCAAATAAGTGGCCAAGTTGATATGTCAAATAGAGAAATAAAGTGCATATTGGAAAAACGGTTAGGCCTGACAGAAAAGATTGGTATTTAAGACTAGACGAGGCATTATGGGTCTATCGTACAGCTTATAAGACACATATTGGCATGTCTCCCTATATGTTGGTATTTGGGAAGGCATGCCACTTACCAGTAGAATTGTAGCATCAGGCCATGTGGGCCATTAAGCAACTTAATTTTGATATTGAGGCTGCTGGCATATACCGAAAGCTTCAAATTTTGGAATTGGAAGAGGTACGAAACGAAGCCTTTGAAAACTCATGAATTTATAAACAAAGGACTAAGGCTTTCCATGATAAACACATCCTTAAAAAGTCCTTCATTGTTGGCATGAAAGTGTGGCTTTTCAATGCTAGATTAAAACTCTTCCCCAGAAAATTAAGATCAAGATGGAATAGCCCCTTTATTGTGACACATGTTTATCTTCATGGGGCTATTGACATCAAAGACCCTCGAATTGGCAATATTTTTAAAGTGAATGGACAAAGATTAAAGCCATATATTGAGGGGATAAGTGAGGGAATCAAATATGGAGCCATGGTGGAAGAAATATCACTAGTGAATCCTATTTATGAAAATTGAGAGTTCATGAGTCTAGGAGACTATAAATCCAAGGAGGTTGAGATACCTCCAGTGTTTGTCGTACTTGAACGGCTGCTTACCGGTCTAGTATAGTCACCCACATAGTTAGCCTTAGTGATGTTTTATCTGGGATTACCTCGGTAAAGTATGAATGGGAGGTAAAGGTGATTGGAAGTCTCTTAATAATGGAAATGGCACAAAGAGCACCTGAGAGAGACTAACCTACTGTGTACCAACCTACCCAGGAATACCGGGAGATTCCTTCTCTAAACCATTGCTAAGTGAATAAAACAGGGAGAAAAGTATGACTCGTATGTTCCGCGTGATGGAACAATGGGTTAGTTTAGATTTATTTTTATTGCATATCTTGTTTTGTGCTAAGCCTGAAATCACCTCCCAAGCCTTCTGCTAGTAACTTCCTCTTGGATACCAAAAACTCATCCAGATCTTGCCCCGCTCGAATCTGATTTATAAAAGTAGGTCGGATAGAAAAATGAGCCAAAAGAGCATCTCCCGAATTTACCTCAAACATGGCATTCATCTTCTTCATCTCACAAAAATGCTCAATACGAGCACAATGCAAACAAGATAAACTCCCCTCCGATTTACGGCTCAAAGCATAGGCAACCACATTCGCCTTTCCTGGATGATAAT
The DNA here is from genome assembly GCA_002855965.1 of Monotropa hypopitys. Taxonomy (NCBI): domain Eukaryota; kingdom Viridiplantae; phylum Streptophyta; class Magnoliopsida; order Ericales; family Ericaceae; genus Monotropa; species Monotropa hypopitys. Next base: position 5,742 of record NMUG010013075.1, read on the forward strand.
GAATAGATCAATCATAGTCTTTGATTAACTCCATCCATCGCCGCTGTCTCAAGTTGAGCTCCTTCTGGGTAAACAGATATTTCAAGCTCTAGTGATCAGAAAAGATCTCACAAGTGACTCCATATAAATAATGACGTCACTGCTTCAATGAAAAAACCACTGCGGCTAACTCAAGATCATGAACTGGATAATTCAGTTCATTAGGCTTCAACTGACGAGAATGATAGGCAATCACCTTGCCCCTCTACATCAACACACAGCCCAATCCACGCAAGGAAGCATCAGTATAAATCACCATATCATCGGTGCCATCAGAAACTGATAAAACAGGAGTAGACACCAAATTCTCCTTCAACAATCTGAAACTCTCTTCATAATCATCTGACCATATAAACTTCGCATTCTTGCGAATCAACTTTGTCATTGGCAAAGCAATAGAAGAAAACCCCGGAATAAACCGACGGTAATAACTGGCTAACCCCAGAAAGCTGCGAATCTCTATCACAGTAGTTGGTCTCTCCCAACTCACAACTACCTCCACCTTCTTTGGATCCACACGAATCCCCTCTCTAGAAATAACATGGCCCAAGAATACAACTTCTTGCAACGAAAATTCACACTTGCTAAATTTCTCGAATAACTGCTTCTCCCTCAAAGTCTGCAACACCAATCTCAAATGCTGCTGATGGTCTTCCTCATTCTTGGAATATACCAAGATATCATCAATGAATACAACTACAAATGAATCTAAATAGGGTTGGAAAACCCTGTTCATAAGATCCATAAATACCACTAGAGCATTTGTAAGACCAAAAGGCATCACTAAAAATTCGAAATGCCCATACCGAGTCCGAAAAGCAGACTTGGGTACATCCTCATCTCTGATCTTTAGCTGATGATACCCAGATCTCAAATCGATCTTCGAAAAGACCGAAGCTCCCTGCAACTGATCGAATAAATCATCAATACGCAGAAGAGGATATTTGTTCCTCACTGTCACCCTGTTGAGTTGCCGATAGTCTATGCACATCCTCATAGACCCATCCTTCTTTTTCACAAACAGAACAGGAGCACCCCAAGGGGACATACTGGGTCTAATAAAACCCTTATCAAGATATTCCTTCAGCTGCATCTTCAACTCTAGCAACTCAGCTGGTGCCATACGATATGGAGCTATAGAAATAGGATTCGCTCTAGGAACAAGTTCAATAGTGAACTATATCTCCCGATCTGGCACAATACCCGACAACTCATCCGGAAAAACATCAACAAAGTCATGAACTATAGGGATATCAGCAATGTTAGGACTAGACTGCTGCGAATCAACTACATATGCCAAGAATCCCTCATAGCCCTTGCTTAACAAGGCGCTGGCCTGCAAACAAGATATAAATCTGCATCTCCCCAGAACTCTCTCGCCACAGAATTTCACCTCTTCATCATTTGGAAAGTGGAAGATCACCTCCTTCCTCAAACAATCAATAACTGCATGATGGGTGGATAGAAAATCCATCCCCAAAATAGCATCGAAGTCCACCATAGGTAGTGGAATGAGATTCACCGATAAGGACTTTCCTCCCAACAAAAGATCACACCCCACAAAGCACGAGTTCACCCGAACGGGTGCACCCACTGGTGTGGAAATAGACAAAATATATGGTAGCACAGAAGGTAGTCTACCTAGCTTCACACTGAAAACTACTGAAACAAAAGAATGTGTCGCACCAGAATCTAATAAGACACGAGCATAATGGCTAGAAATAAAAATAGTACCTGCAACCACCTCAGGTGTTGCCTCAGCCTCCTGACGAGTAATAGCAAAGACACGGCCAGGCCTCATCTAGCTGCCAACACTGGCAGCAACTCCCCCTGAAGAACCAACCACTGCAGAAGGTGCCGACTCACGCGGCTTAGGACACTGTGGAGATTTGTGCCCCCACTCCCCGCAATTGAAGCACTTGAATCTCAAACCACCATCTCTAGGACCCGTACAATCCCTCTGCACATGCCCAACTTCACCACACGCAAAACATTTACGCTCACCACTTAGAGCACTGCCCACTAACTGGCTTCCCCGATTCTGACTTCCATCTTTCTTTCCCCAGTTTCCTTGCGACTTAGAGCAGCTGTGGCTCTTCTTCAAAGGGGGTTTGTTCACCCTAGTTTTGAAGCTTCCCTCAACACCAGAGGACTTACCTTGCCATCCTCCACCAGAATTATTTTTCTTCGAACGTTGCTCATTCAACATATCCACATCACTTCCAATACGCCGAGCCATATCAACCAGGTCGGCATAATCCCTCTCTCGGAAAGAGGTCAATCTCGTAGCCACACTAGAATTCAGGTCATGCCTGAAACGCTGACATCTTTCTGCATCTGTAGGAATCAGCTGAACTCCAAATCGAGATAAGGCAGCAAACCTCGCCTCATACTCAGAAACTAACATATAACCCTGCCTTAGATAGTGAAAGCCATTCTGCTGATCCAATCTGTAGGTAGCTGGACAGTACTGATCATTGAAGCCCTTTACAAAGAGCTCCCAAGTCACAACACGAGGGGGAACAACAACATCCCCATCCACTGGCATCGTCATCTGCCTCTGAAATGCCTCCCACCAGAATAGGGTCCCGCCCTTCAGATTGAAGGTGGCCAAGTCCACCTTCTCAGCCTGAAAAACTCTCAAAGTAGAGAATACACGCTCCACCCCATGCAACCATTTTTCTGCCACATCAGGAGCAACAGAACCATCGAACTCAGAAGCACATAGACGTCAGAATCTATTAAAAACACAGGTGGCAACTGTCTCTGCTCGCTGAGCAGTCTGGCACTGCATGAATGCCGCCTGATTCTCCAGAAACTGGGCCATTGTGGCCTCTACTCTCTCAGCATTAGTCATGATCGGAGGATTCACCGATGTCTAGGGCTGATTCACCTCCCCAATAGCAGGACCGGTCGAAGCAGCATCCTCCACATTTTCCATCACAATCCTGATTCATCAATAATTATACATACAATAAGCATATTTTTTATCTTATCTCATCAATCCAGGCACAATCATCAAATAAAAAATTGCATAAACAAAAATCTGACATCTAGGGTTCATTGTCATCGATCACCTATACATCGTTCTAGACACAGGATTCCGGTATAATTGTGCTTTTCCGACTAACTTCCCAAGACATCTCACTTGAAAATACGTTGATCAGGCGATTTTCAAATCAGATTTCAAGTTAGTCCATCGGGTGCCAAAGTAACACACACAACAATTTTCGGAAGAGTAGAACAACTGACTCAACCTATCACTCACCTCAAGAGACTCAACATCCTATGTCACACTTGTTCCAAGAATCTTAAAAACCTAGGGCTCTGATACCAAACTGTAACGACCCGTCCCGGATTAATAGAAAATTTTATAATTCGGCTACAAATCGCAACACGTTAAATACTAACAAAGGCTACTTGTTCTTATTTTTCAAAACACCATAAATTTCTTTCTTTCTTTTTAATAAAAATTATGCAGCAGAATAAACGGATAGTAATATAAAACTCCAACCACAAATGGTACCAAGTGTGACAGTCTAACATAAAAGTAATGACCCAGAACAAGGTGCCAAAACAAGAGTCTACTGCAAAAGGAAACTAATAGTCTGAATATCAAAAAGTCTCTCAATCCTCACCCTACGACTGGCAGAGGAAAAGAAGTATTAAGACTGCAACTGAGAAAACCCTAATGGGAGTATCAGACTTATTTATACTCCCCTAATCAGATTCTTACCCTTTTTATTAAAATGTCCTTCACGTAAAAGGGTATTTACCCTTGCAAGTCATCCCTCACCCACAATATATATATGTATATTTTTATTAAGAGATATTTTTAATTAAATATAAAATTCTTATTAATTCTTTTACACACTTAACCCTTTTTATTTCTTTTCCTTTATTATTATTTTTAATTACTTAAAAATATAATTTACTCCTCCCCAATTTTTAATAAAAATAGGTAATTTATTTTCAAAATATTAAAAATAGGTACGGGTATTACATTGTACTTGTAGTTCTTTGTTCACTGTAGCAGTTGTAGTAGGACAGTACTTGTACTTCACTTCCGCTCTTTACTTTGTTGTACTTTTCCTTTGTACTACTCTGTGATGTAATGAGAAATTTAAATGAATGTATCTGAATGGAAAGTAGTTGTATCCCGTGTTTATTATTAAAATTGTACTTAAAAATGTTTTGAAAATCTAGGGCGTGACAAATTCCGTAGTATTTGATAAGAATAAAGAGGAGAAATGATTTTCAAAGTAAATGATATAAGAATAAGAAGAGATTATTTAAGAAGTGTTCTATTCTATGGCATTTAATCCTTTTGTCTATTTATTGTCATTCACATTAGCATTGTTAATAGAAAATTATATTTTCCAGGTAATCAGGAAGACGCACCCTATCATCCTCAATAA
>NMUG010013076.1:0-10198 GCA_002855965.1 Monotropa hypopitys
AATATCGATTTAATTTGAAATTGATTAATAAATAAGTTGTTTATTATTTCTGAATGTTATTTATCATATGAATTATTGTATAATCATTGGATAATGACTTGAATTTATTTTACAAGGAAATCCAAGTATCTATATCCAACCAAATCAGATTCCAAGAAACCCTCTAAAGGTAAAGGGTGAGTGTGATAGTTACATTTAATTTTGTAACTCTGTTGATTTATTCTGTGTGGCCCTATTTACTTAAACTGGACATAGAAGCATGTTAGGACGTTCACGTGATTCCATCAGTTGTTTCTGTGTTTCTGGTGTATTTATACATGATGGGTGTTTAATAAAAATGTGGATTGTTTCTGTTGGGGCAATCTTGTGTTGGAGTATCATTGTGTAAGTGGAGTACCATTGTGGAAAGTGGGGCAAGCTGTATTAATAGGGCTCCGTGAGCGTGTTGTCCTTTTTAAGGATGTGATAGACTACACAATCTTTCTATGACAATTGGAAGTGCTTGCGAAATGGTGAAATCCGACGGTCACTGTGTGATGAATTAACGTCGTTGATTCGCCATCTAGGAAAGTGAACCTAAAATGTGAAATTAAAAAATAGTAGTAACATGGGGCAACTATAGGGGTGAAGACACTTGTATCTGTCTATTCTGTTCATGTTTTGTTTCTGTTTATGCTTTTGTATATATCAGTAAGAGTGTAACTTGGGGCAAGCGTAAATAGAGAACCACATGTGATCTATTTTTATATATGTTCTGTTTATTGTTTCTGATTCTATATCTGTGTTCTGGATCTGGTTTTTGTATCTGTTTAGTGTATCTATTTCTGTATCAGTATCATTTGATAGACATTTCTGTTATGTATCTGCTATGTTTATTAGTTCTGATTATCTGCTTATCTATCTGTTCTGATTATTTATTCTGCATCTGTATCTGTATCTATTTCTATTTCGGTTTATCAGTTCTGCATTTATATCTGTTTCTGCTTTCTGTTTGACTTGTAGCAGTTGTTGCATTTTATGTTGCCTTTATTTATTCTGCAAATTTTCATGTAACTTACACACTCCTGGATTTTCTGTGATTTGTTTGCATGAGAATTCAGCTTTTGCTGGCTAGCTTGGAGGTCCACTACAGAGTCTGGAGCTTGGAGTTTGGAGGAGTCTAGTGTAGGGTTTCTATTTACTTTCTGTAGTACTTTTGTCTGTATCTGTGTCTGTTTGTATATGTCAGTTATCTATAGTTGGAGTTATTTCTGTACTTCTGTGGTAGACTTTTATAGTTGTGAGTTTACCGCGAGAGACCAGTCTCTCCTAGGCAATGAGGTACCCCATAAGGGCGGGTACCGGTCCCTCATACCGCGGGAGACCGGTCCCTCTTTGGTTTTTCTCGGTTTTTTGGGAGTTGTCTCGGGAGGCTCGGGGGTTCGAATATAAAGTCCTCGGGGTTTTTTACCTAAGGTTTTGGTATACCTAAAGGACCTTAGTGAGTTAGGATAATTACAATCAACCCATGAATTGTAATTAAAATTCAATCATATTATGTGAAGTTCTAACTTAAGTAAGTTGGAAAACAGGGGAAGTACCCGGACCTTCGGAGAAACAACAATAGCATACTTGGATAACCACATATGTTCGGTGAGTATGATAGATCTTTTCAGTGTATGTTCCCTTATGTGGATTACGTAGTTATGTGATTGTTTGCCATATGATTACATGCTTTACTTCCTTACATGGATGTTTGATGTCACTCATACTATACCATACAATTGAATCTTGATTTATGAAGTATGCACAAGATACATAGATCATTGGACTTGTAATGTGAAAAGCTATATGTATAAATGGTAAGTAACTTAAAGTGGAATGACCTCAGCATGCTTGATTATAAGTTGTGAGGGGAAGTATGGGGCAACGTAAAAGAATGTAAGTAATTATACAAATACCCCGATATACTTGATTTATAAGATGTGAGGCCAGGTGGGGTGGTAAGGGCTTGATTGATTCGTTCAATTGCAATGCATTGCTAGATGGGGCTAAGGTCGGGGATCCAATGGGAGTTGACCGTATAATGTTGATTGGTCTAACCATCAGACTAATAAAATAGAAATAGATGAGAACTTAATGTTAATGTTATATCATGATGTGATAAAAAGAAAATGGAAATGAACATGAGATGCATGTCACATTGTTGTTCCTCTCCTCTTATATACTTATTTGTTTACATCACACATTTTATTTATGGATTGCATACATTGATCTGTATCTAACATATTCCTGGATATGTCTTGCTTTTCTTGTTTTGCAAAATGTATCTAGGTAAGGATGCATATCAGGTGCACTTCCATCCAGGCGGTGTGTTGGATCTTTTGGCAACTAAGAGTTCACTCTCTTTTATTGCATTTCACTTTATTAGTAGTATTGGGTAGACCGCGAGGTAGCCCAGTGAGCTTGATGTAATAGTTGTATTATGTACTCTTGATATTTCTTTTGGTGACCGTGTTTGGTCTTAGTTCTTGACTTATTTTAAAGGTAGAACTTTGTGGTTTGAGATCCTTATGACATTTTCATTCTGTTGCTAAGCTATTCTTGCACTTTTGCGGTTCTATGAGACCTTTAGTTTAGTTAGAAGAGATGTTTAGTCAGGATTTCCATCGCCGGGCGACCTTTATAAGTTGTATTCCGGGATGGGTTATGACAGCTTGGTATTAGAGCTCTAGGTTAATAGGTCCTAGGTTAAGAGTGTTCGAATGATGAGGAAAATTTTGAGTGAGAGCTTAGGATGGGGGTGGTAGAGAATATTCTGGGATTTATCATGTGTGTTACTTTGACACCCATGCAACTATCTTGAAATCTGATTTGAAAAGTGTCTGATCAACTTATTTTCAAATGGAAAGTCTTGGAAAGTTATATAAAAAGACACGATGTATCATAATACCGGGTCTAGGTTGGCTAAGTCTAGAGGTTTAGGTATAAGAGTCGGTATATAGGATTGGTCTACAAACACTTGGTAGAGTACGGCTGGCAAGTGAACCTGAAAGTGGTGGATACTTATGTGATGTAATTGAATTGTGCATATTGCTTGTTACGAGATGCTTGTTGTATGTAATATTGTATCTAAAGGAAAATTTTCTTTCTCTTTCCTCACAAATAAGAAACTATTATGATGGATAATGTGTAGAACGTCGTATCAGCCGGTCCAGCTAAGGGGGCTGTCAATCAACCTCCAACTCAGGAGAATACCCCTCTGTTGAAAAATCCTAACAGTGTCAAAGTCGCTATGGCACAATTTATATAAAATCAAGTTGCCTTCATGCATTGGCAGCCGGTGCAACGTGATGCGAGAGCAGGAATCAGATTAATAGAACATTTTTGAAGACTCCATCTTGCCGAGTTTAAAGGGGCAGTATCTCCTGCTGTATCTGAATCTTGGCTCAAGGGAGTCGAGCGAGTTTTGAGGGCTATGGGAGTCACTGATGATCAGAAGGTAAATTTGGCATCCTTCAATTTGAAGGGTGAGGCCTTATCATGGTGAGAGGCCTATAGCTGCCAGCTTACAACAAGCGACGTTGAGCAAGTTCTTGCGATTCCCAGGGTTGTGACATGGGAGTTATTTGTAAAGGGGTTCATCGACCAATACTGTCTGAAAATCTACCGAATAGAGCAGAAGAACTCCTTCTTATACTTGAAGTAGGGAAACATGTCAGTCTCAGAATATAAGGCAAAATTTGCTGAGTTATCCCATTATGAACATGGATGTGAAGCATTGCAAGCGCTTTTGTGGGGGATTGATCCCCAACATTGCTATACGGTTGACCTCCTTCCGAGAGAGATACTATACTGACCTTGTCGATATGGCAAGGCAAATTGGTAAGGGCGTGCAAGCAATGTATGACCATCACACCGAGAAGAGTAAGTCCGGCAACAGTTGGTCGGGGAAGACTTATAGCCTTGGTGGTGATGCGAAGAGTAGTGACAGGAAGAGCCACTTCAACAAAGGGCATGGCATCTCCAAGTCCCAAGTCAACTAGAATAGAGGGAGGAATGATGCAAATACGGGTAGCCAATTAGTGGGCTCCGGGCCAAGAGGGGCTCGCCAGTGTTTTGGGTGTGGTAGAGATGACCATCTGATCAAGGATTGCCCCAGGCAGAATGATATGACTTAGGGGGTTAAATGCTTTACTTGTGGAGAATTTGGGCATAAGTCTCCTCAATGCCAGAAAGCACATAGTCCTGCGACTTCTTTAGTAGGCAGTGCACCGGGCAGTGTGGATAGAGGTACCCGGGGTAGTGTGGTTCCTAGAAGGGTTTTTGTTGTTACTCGACATGGAGCTCAGGCATCTCTAGATGTAGTGACATGTATATTTCTTATTGATGGACATCATGCTAGAGTCTTGCTTGACTCAGGCTCTACTTATTCATTTATATCAGTCACTTTCAGTAACATGATAGGTAGGCCATCTGTTGTCTTACCTTATGCCTTGGCTATCTCTACACTCGTGGGTGATGTTGTTACGGTTAGAATCTGTTATCCTGAATGTGAGTTTCTAGTCGAGGGGAAAACACTCTTAGTGGATTTGGTACCATTATCCATGATTGATTTTGATGTCATCTTGGGGATGGACTTTCTAGCATCCCACCATGCTGTTATCGATTGTCTTAATAAAGAGGTTGTGCTTAAAATCGTGGGTTTGGAAGGATTAAAGATTTGTGGTGAGAGGCAGGTGGGTAGGCCGTGTCTTATATCAAGTATGTATGCTAAAACTTTGTTGAGTAAGGGCTATTAGGGGTATTTGTCTTATGTAGTAGACACCCATGGAGAGGAGTTGTGTATTGAAGAAATACAAGTGGTCTATGAGTTTGAGGATGTCTTTCCAGAAGAATTGTCAGGAATTGTGCCAGATAGAGAGATCGAATTCACTATTGAGTTAGTTCCTGGAGCAAGCCCTATTTCGATTGCACTGTATATGATGGCTCCAGTTGAGTTGTATGAACTGAGGGTCCAGTTGAAAGATTTCCTTGATAAGAGCTTCATACGGCCAAGCATGTCTCCTTGGGTTGCGCCTATATTATTTGTGAAGAAGAAAGATGGATCTATGAGGAGTGCATAGACTACCGTCAGCTAAACAAGGTGACCGTGAGGAACAAGTATCCCTTTCCTAGAATTAACGACTTGTTTGATCAATTCCAAGGGGCAACTATCTTCTCCAAAATTGATTTGAGATTGGGGTATCATCAGTTGAAGATCAAGGATGACAATGTACCAAAAAAAGCTTTTCGATCGAGGTACGGACACTTTGAGTTCTTGGTTATGACCTTCGGGCTTACCAATGCTCCAGTAGTTTTTATGGATCTAATGAATCGGGTCTTTCAACCCTACTTAGATTCTTTTGTGGTGGTATTCATCGATGATATTTTGATCTACTCTTAGAATGAGGAAGAGCATGGAAACAACCTTCGAATTGTGCTTCAAACTTTGAGAGAAAAGTGTCTATTTAAGAAACTGAGCAAGTGTGAGTTTTGGTTAATAAGTGTGGTGTTCTTGGGCCACGTGATTTTAAGTGATGGCATTCGGGTTGATTTGAAGAAGATTTAGGCAGTGGTGAGTTGGGAGAGACCCACAAATGTGTCAGAAATTTGGAGTTTTCTGGGATTGGTAGGTTACTACTGTCAGTTCATCAAAGGGTTCTCCTCCATCGCCTTGCCAATGACAAAGTTGATTCAGAAGAATGTGAGATTTGTATGGTCGGATGAATGTAAAAATAGTTTTCGGACATTGAAGGAGAAGTTAGTCTCGGCACAAGGCTTATCGATTCTGGAGGGTACTAATGACATAGTCATTTTCAGTGATGCATCCTTGCAAGGATTGGGTTGTGTATTGATACAAAGGGGCAGGGTGATTGCATATGCATCACTACAACTAAAGTCTAATGAGTTAAATTACCCTACCCATGATTTAGAGCTAGCGACTGTGGTGTTCGTGCTTAATCAATGGTGTCATTACTTGTATGGCATCACGTGTGAAATTTACACGGACCATCAAAGTCTCAAGTACTTGTTCACCCAAAGGGAACTAAATTTGAGGCAGCATAGATGGTTAGAACTCGTCAAGGATTATGATTGCTCCATTCATTATCATCCGGGAAAGGCCAATGTGGTGGACGATGCTTTGAGTCGAAAATCATCAGGGAGTTTGTCTTGTGTTCAGTGTGCCCGAGTTGAAATTTTTGTGAGATAAAGAAGTTGAATGCCGAGTTGGACGTTTTGGATAGCGATGTGTTATTGGCCCGATTCTCTATTCGAATGATGTTTGTGGATCAAGTTATAGAAGGGTAAGAGTTAGATGACCAGTTGAAATTGAAGAAGAAGCAAGTTAATGATGGGAAAATCGAAGAGTTCTGGGTTAGATGGGGATGGCATGCTACTTTTCGGAAATAGAATATGTGTACCTTGTGATCTTGCATTGAGGCGCAAAATCTTGGATGAGGCTCACAGTTCAGCTTATGCTATGCATCCCGGTGGCAATAAGTTATACCGAAATCTTTGCAAGAATTTTTGGTGGAAGGGAATGAAGGGAGACATTGCGAAATTTGTGGCGAGGTATTTGACTTGCCAGTGGATTAAGGTAGAACATCAATGACCGGCTGGTCTACTCCAAAATCTATCCATACCCGAGTGGAAGTGGGAGCACATCACCATGGATTTTGTTGTTGGGCTACCACATTGTGCAAAGGGTTTTGACTCTATTTGGGTGGTGGTTGATAGATTGACCAAGTCGGCTCATTTTCTGCCAGTAAGGGTTACTTACACTATAGATTGGTACGCCAAGCTTTATATTGAGAAGATTGTTAGATTGCATGGGACTCCAATATCCACTGTGAGTGATAGGGATCCCAAGTTCACATCCAGATTTTGGCATGGCTTGCAACATGCTTTGGGCACCTCTCTAAAGTTCAGTATGGCTTTCCACCCACAAATTGATGGTGAGTTGGAAAGAACTATTCAAATTCCAGAAGACATGTTGTGAGGTTGTGTATTAGACTTTCCAAGTTCTTGGGATGACTATCTACCATTGGTAGAATTCATATATAATAATAGTTATCAAAGCAGTATTGGCATGGAACCATATTAGGCCTTGTATGGGAGGCATTGTCGTATGCCCATTTGTTAGAGCGAAGTCGGGGAGCGATAATTGCTTGGTCCGGAATTGATTCAATAGTCTTTATATATAGGGTTTGAAATTGATTCGAGAGAGATTGAAGATTGCTCAAAGTCGGTAGAAAAGCCATGCTGATAACCGACGCCGGGAGTTGAAATTTGAGGTTGGTGACCGAGTATTACTTCATATTTCACTATAGAAGGGATTTATCCATTTTAAGGGCAAGGGGAAGTTGGCTCCAAGGTATGTTGGTCCTTATGAAATTGTGGAGAGGATTGGGGTGATTGTGTATCGATTGGCATTGCTAGCAGAGTTGTCTAGGCTTCATGATGTCTTCCATGTGTCTGCGCTTCGCAAATACATTGGAGACTCCTCTCACATCTTGAAGGCAGATGTATTGGAGATTCGGGAAGACGTGTCCTACTCGGAGGAGCCATTAAAGATCCTCGATAGGAAGGAACAAGTTCTTCGCTCCAAAGTGATCACGTTGGTGAAGATTTTGTGGAAGAACCATGGTGTTGAAGAGGCGATGTGGGAAGGTAAAGAGGCAATGAAGTCAAAATATCCACAACTTTTCGTGTCAGTTACTTCTTTAATTTCGAGGGGTAAATTTCTTTAAGGGGGGGTGAGTTGTCACACCCATTCCATTTAATTCATTAAAAACCTTTAATTAAATAAGAGTGAAAATAAAAAGTGAGATGTACTGAGGAATAATTATAAAAGTTAAGTCTCTTAAGGGTTATTAATGTAAGATAGACCTATATAGGGGACCAAGGAGCAATTAGAGATAGGTAAGACTTGTAGAAATGAAGTATGGATAAGGACATGGTGGTCTTTTGACCTTAAACTCAGATTTTAGGGGTTGGGGGAAGCCCTACCGTCCATTCATTCCACACAAAAATCTGGGAGAAAAGAGGGAGAGGGTGATATATAGAGAGAAAGTGTTCTTAGAGGGAGAAGAAGAAGATTTGGGCTAAGGGAGAGCTTGGATCATCCTCAAGTCATTTCTATCAACTAAGGTATGATTATCAATCCCAATACTTGTCATCTCTCTAAGAATTTGAGGAAAACTCTAGATTTTTGAGAAAAATGAATTTCTAGATCTAGATTGGGGAAAACTAGATTTAAGGTCCTATTTGATGTTTGTAGGACTCTATATTAGAGTATGTTCACCCTGGTGTTGGGGAACATTATTGATGAGTGAGGTTTTTGTTAAGGTGTGTCAAAAATCGAGTTTGGAAAGGATTTGTTGAAGTCTGGTTTGCACAAAAATCTCCAAAATCTATTCCTGTTATTGGGGTACCGGTCCTCCATACTGCAGGAGACCGGTCTCCGCAAGGCAGTAGGGTGTGCAGAGAGGGGGAGACTGGTCCCCCATACCACGAGAGAACGGTCCCCAAACGGCAGTAGGGTATCCCATTAAGGCAGGTACCGGTCCCCCATATCACGGGAGACCAGTCCCTCTTGGGCAATGAGGTACCCCATAAGGACGGGGACCGGTCCCCCATGCCATTGGAGACCGGTCCCTCTTTGATTTTTCTCTCTTTTTTGGGAGTTGTCTCGGGAGGCTCGGGGGTTCGAATGTAAAGTCCTCGAAAGTGTTTACCTAAGGTTTTGCCATACCTAAAGGACCTTAGTGAGTTAGAATAATTACAATCAACCCACGAATTGTATTTAAAATTCAATCATATTATGCGAAGTTCTAACTTAAGTAAGTTGGAAAACAGGTGAAGTACCCGGACTTTCAGAGCAACAACGGTAGCATACTTGGATAACCACACACACACGATGAGTATGATAGATCTTTTCAGTGCGCGTTCCCTTATGTGGATTACATGGTTGTGTGCTTGTTTGCCTATGTGTTTCCTTACTTCCTCTTACTTGAAGATGCATGTTTTACATGTGCTTAGACGATTTCCTTGTGTAACTTCCATGTGATTACATGCTTTACTTCCAAATGTGGATGCTTGATGTCGCTCATACTATACCATGTAATTGAACCTTGATTTGTGAAGTATGCACAAGATACATGGATCATTGGACTTGTAATGTAAGAAACCATACGTATAAATGGTAAGTAACTTAAAGTGGAATGACCCCGGCATGCTTGATTATAAGCTGTGAGGCCGAGTATGGGGCAATGTTAAAGAATGTAAAAAATTATAAAAATACCCCGGCATGCTTGATTTATAAGCTGTGAGGCCAGGTTGGGTGGTAAGGGCTTGATTGATTCGCTCAATTGCAATGTATTGCTAGATTGATTAGTTGATTTAACCCCAAATCTAAGACTATATAATGATATAAAATACATACATTCATAGATACTTACATTGGGAATAGGATTTGTGAAGAACTTGACTTCAAATCTTGCACGAAAACCTTCAAATGTTGATTTTCCCTTAGCCTCCTAGCCTCCCTTCTCTCTAGCCTCTCAAGCATAACTTAGTATAAAGGTGATTAGGTTAACTTGAATCCCTAATACAGATTTTTAACACAAAAGACCTCCTTGCACTTAATCTTACCTTCTTATCACCCTTACATGTCATCTCTTAATCTTTTATATAATTATTACTATTTTTATTAACATTTAACACTTAATTTCTTATTAAATCAAAACATATGGTTTATACCAAGGAAATAAGCCATATTATTCCCTTCACTCCCCTTTATTAATTATTAACGCATTTATAACTTATAAAAATGATACGGGTATGACATCATATATTCCTATTTCTTGTAACTATTATAACTTCCCTACTAGGGTTCTCAAAACTAGGCTCTGATACCACTTAACCTTGTCATGACCCGGACCCATCCTCTGAGGTCATCGTAACAAAGTGTCAGGTGATTACAAAACCACCTCAGTCATTCCTTAACATAAAATAAAATACAATATTAAAATGAGGATAACAGCACATCAGAATAAAATATATACAAACATGTCTATGGAAATGAACATAGGTCTCATAATATATTACAACTCAAAAACAAAGATAACTTAACTGAAAATACTATCTCAGATCAAGCTACAACAGACTATAAAAG
>NMUG010013077.1:0-10198 GCA_002855965.1 Monotropa hypopitys
TCGCTTCTTCTTTCAAAAATGGTCTGGAAAGCCATAACCGGATCTTTGCTGATCTCACTCTCCACCCTTCAGAGGACATGGATGACCTCATGCTCTGGGTAGAGAAGTTCTGCCAGTTAGAAGACCTCCTCGCTGAACGGGTGGCTCAGCGCCCGGACCAGCAGTCCCAAGCACCACTACCGGCAGGTGGACGGAAGCAGGTCAATACTGTCAAAGCTAGCAGGAAAAGGGTCCCAAAGGCTCCGAAGGCCCATGAGTTTACTGCGGAGACTACGATGTTCACCGAGCCAATCTACGCGGTCTTGAAGCATATCGAGAACCAGTCGTTCTTTGCTTGGTCGGACCACAAACTTGGAACGACCAACAAAACGAAGGACAAGCGGATCCACTGCACATACCATAAGGAGCAAGAACACTTTATGACCGGGTGCAAACCCTTCAAGTCGTACTTGGAGCTCCTGGTGCAACAGGGCCACCTAGCCCAATGGATCGATCACCAGAAAACTCAAGAGCTGGCTTAGAGATCCAGACACCCCATCCAGCCAGAGGAGGACGTTTTAATGATCAATGTGATCTATGGTCCTTTCAACAAGGAAGTTGTCGCCCACCTTCACGCAAAAATCGACCAGGCCTCTGCCCCAAAGCAAGTGCTCACGATCGGATCTGCTTCCAAGCGGAAGTTTGCTTTCGAACGGCCGGGATGGTCCATCACTTTCACGGAGAAGGACCTTGACTGAGTCCAGCTGCCGCATAACGACACCTTGGTCGTCACTCTCTGCATCGGACCGGCCAATGTCCGACGCATTCTCATCGATCAGGGAAGCTCCGTCGAGGTAATGTACTTCTCTTTGTTTCAAGCCCTCAAGATTTCTGCTGACGATTTGCAGCCTATCGACGTCCCACTCGTCGGATTCAATGGAGCTCATGTCTGGACGCTCGGCAAAAATACCCTCCCGGTCCGGGCAGGGTCCAAGACAGTCAACATGAAGTTCATCGTCGTTGATTTTCCAAGTCCATACAATGCCATTCTTGGCCGGACCTGGATCCATTCCATGCAAGCGATCGCATCCACCTACCACCAAGTCGTTTGGTTCGTAGGAGCCTCCGGACGATAGGAGGATATCTTTAGCGACCAGGCGGCATCAAAATAGTGCTACATCTCAGCCGTCCGGGAAAACAAAGAGATGAAACAAGTTCAGTAGGTAGAGGTCCCGGACACTCCAATTCTTGAATATGTTGGTGCTCCGGCAACAGACAAGGCAGTCGAAGAGCTCATCTCAGTGCCGATCAATGAAGATTACAATCGGTCGTTCCTCATAGGCTCTTCCCTTTCCCAACCAGAGCAAGAAGAGATGGTAAATTTCTTGAAATCAAATATAGAGGTCTTCGTCTAGACTCCATATGAGATGCTGAGAGTGGACTCATCATTCATCTGTCATCAGTTGAACGTCGATCCCTCCCGGCACCCCGTCATCTAAAGACCACGACACTCCTCTCCAGCGCATACCCAAGCAGTCGTAGAAGAATTTGACCAGCTGCTGGAAGACAATGCTATCCGGGAAGTCCAGTATCCTACCTGACTGGCCAACACGGCTGTCGTCAAGAAGAAGTCCATCAAGTGGCAAGTCTATGTCGACTACACCAACCTCAACGATGCCTGTCCGAAGGACTGCTTCCCATTGGACAGGATCGATCAACTGGTCGACGCTACTGTCGGACATCAGAGGCTCAACTTTATGGATGCTTACAGGGTCTATCACTAGATCTCAATGGCAGAGGAAGATATGGAGAAGACAGTCTTCATCATACCCAAGGGGGTCTATTGTTACAGAGTCATGCCCTTCGGCCTCAAAAATGCAGTAGCCACTTACCAACGGATGGTCTCAAGGATGTTCTTCCGGCAGATCAGATACACGATGGAGTCCTACATCAATGATATGGTCGTCAAGAACAAGCTTCTGGCTGATCACATCTGGCATCTCACGGAAGTCTTTCAGATCCTCAAACAACACGGGCTTTGCCTCAATGCTACAAAACGTGCCTCCGGCGTGGGCTCCGGCAAGTTCCTTGGATATCTTGTCACCAGCCAGCGGATAGAAGCAGACCTCTCCCAAGTCACTGCGGTGTCCAATCGGAGGCCCCCATCTACCATCAAAGAAGTCCAACGGCTAACTGGAATGGCCGCAACCCTCAATAGATTCATCAATCGGTCGTCTGATCTCTGCCGGCCATTCTTCCAAGTAATCAAAACTAGCCAGCGCAGCTACAAGTGGATGGAGGAGTGCGATCGGGCCCTCATGCAGTTGAAACAGTACATCTCTAGCCCTCCGGTACTGGTCATGCTGAAGGACATAGAGCCGCTCCTCCTTTACCTGGCCGTCTCCCAACATGCTATCAGTTTCGTTCTTTGCCGAGTCGAGGGAATGGAGCACCAGTCGGTCTACTACACCAGCAAAACTCTTCTTCCTGCTGAAACCAGGTACTTACCACTTGAAAAACTTGCACTTGCTTTAATTTCTGCTTCCAATAAGCTTCTACCCTACTTTCAGCAGCACTCCATCACGGTGTTGACGAAGCACCCACTAAAGGAAGTCCTCCAGAAGATCGACCTCTCCAATCGGATCGCAAAGTGAGCGGTCGAATTGGCCAACTTTAATATCAAGTACCAGCCCAGAATGGCCATCAAAGCCCATGTGTTGGCCAACTTTTTCGCAGAATTCTCTCCAGGGGTCATCCCCTAGGAAGCTCCGGCAAAATCCCCAGTCAATGCTACGGATCTGCAAGCTGCCTCCTCGTCTACTGTTCCGCCTCCATGGTGCTCTGGCACTTGTGCCCAATGTCCGGCGAAACAATAGCAGCTCTTCCACAGGGATACTTGGAGACTGCACGTTGACAGCGTATTAAACAATAGGGGCTCTGGCGCAGGAATTATTCTGGTTTCCCTAGGTGGGATTGTCCATGAAAATGCCCTATCTATTGAATATCCGGCCTCCAACAATGAAGTGGAATATGAGGCTTTGATATCCGGACTCCGTCTTGCCATCATCATTGGGGTTGAGGATATCTTCGTCTATAGCAACTCTCAGCTGGTCGTCAACCAATTGACTGGAGAGTGTGACGCCAAGGATGACAGAATGTGCAAGTACCTCAGCTCTGCCATCGAAAAATCAAGAAATTCAAGATGTTCCGGATATAGCAAATCTCAAGAGAATACAATTCACATGCCGATGCTCTCGCCAAGCTAGCCTCTGCCTGTACTCCCTCCGGCCAGCGATCGATTTCCTTCGGCTCAATCTCACAACCTAGCTACGAGCCTCCGATCATAGAGGTAAACAATATATCTGACGAACCCAGCTGTATGGATGAGGTACTGGCCTTCCTCAAAACGGACACATTGTTGGAGGATCGTCGTGAGGCCCATCGTATCCGTTGTAAGGAGGCAAACTTCTAGATGTATCCAACGGAGGCCCTCTACCGGCGGTCCAGGACCGGTCCCTATCTACTCTGTGTCCACCTAGCTCAGGTTCCAGGGATCCTTGAAGAGTTGCATTCTGATATTGGGGGGTGTCACTCCGGTGGGCGATCTCTAGCCTACCGAGCAATCACCCAAGAGTACTAGTGGCCGAAGATGCGAAAAGATGCTGAAGACTATGTCAGAACATGCCACAAGTGCCAATTATTTGCTCCGGAAACCCACTGTCCGATTGAGGACCTACAGTCAATCACCAGTCCTTGTACATTCACCCAATGTGGCATCGATATCGTCGACAAGCTCCCAACTGTTCCAGGCAGGTTCAAGTTCCTTATCACAGCAACGGATTACTTCACCAAATGGGTGAAGTCCGAATCCCTCGTTACTATCACGGCCGTCGACGTCAAGTGCTTCATATGGAAGAACGTTGTTTCCAGATTCGGCGTGCCATATGCCATAGTGTCGAACAACGACACTCAGTTCATCGGCAACTTTGTCTCCAACACATGCGACGAGCTCGGTATCAGATTATTCAACTCCACCCCCTACTATACTCAATGCAATGGTCAGGCCGAGGCATTCAACAAAACCATTTCAGCCGGACTCAAGAGGAGGCTGGAGTCGAAGAGGGGGAAATGGGAAGAAGAGCTCTAACATGTACTCTGGGCCTACCGGACCACAACACGTCGATCAACCGGCCAGACTCCTTATTCTATGACCTTCGGTGTGGAGGCCGTTATCATTATACAGACAGGCTTCCCCACCATCCGGACACAACAATTCGATCAGCCGACAAATTACTCTACCCTGGCTGCCGACCTGGATCTTGCAGAGGAAAAAAGGGAGTCCACTAGGATCAGACTGGCCTCCTACCAACAAGAGGTCGCCAGAATCACCAAAGTCGTTGGCAAAGAAGCCTACAAGCTGGAGGAGATGGGTAGTGCGCCTGTCGGCAAACCATGGAATGCCCTCAACATTAGAAAATATTATCATTAATTTGTATAAAACATGTATTTTTTATTACTAGTTGGGTGCATTCCATCACACCGGGAGTTCCATCCCTTCAGGAGGATCACTCCCCTTGGCCAAGCCTCCGGCGGCCTCCCGCCAGGCTTCTGTTAGTCAGGGATCCTTCCTTGGTCAAGCCTTCAGCAGACATTTGCACTGGCCTCGGCCAAGAAAGGATTTTGCTATAATGGTCGAACCTCCAGTGGTCATCCGCCAGGCTTCTATCGGTCCTAGCACAATACCCTCATGGGTTCGCCCCTTGACCGTTTCTTCACCAGTCGTCTGCACCGACCTTCGGTCAAGGATTTTGCTACAATGGTCGAGCCTCCGGCGGTCATCCTCCAGGCTTATGTCGATCCTAGCACAATACCCTCATGGGTTCGCCCCTTGACCATGTCTTTAGAAGTCGTCTGCACCGACATCTGGTCAAGGATTTCGCTACAATGACCGAGCCTACGGCGGTCATCTGTCAGGCTTCTGTCGGTCCTAGCACAATACCCTCATGGGTTCTCCCCTTGACCGTGTCTTCAGTATTCGTATGCACCGATCTTGCTTACCACCTAAATGTGTATATGGAATAGGGTTGCCCGAAGCGTAAGGCTTAAAACCGGCGTAGCAGTTAACTCGTAAGTACGAGATCGATCCCACATAGAATTCTTTTAGGCCAGAGATTAGTTAGTTGTTTTATTTGGATTTTTGTTTGTTTTCGGCTTTAGGAACGCCAACCAAATGATTTGTTTCAGTGATTCGTACAATGAAATGTAAACTAATGCTTTAAAAGAGGGAGCGGTCATGAATTCGGCTACCACAACTCAAGGGTGTAGTATGTCTCCAGAATCCAATAGAATAAAATATTTACACACAATGGTTAGGTTCTAGGACTGTCAACAATTCATCTCACATAAATAATCAATCAAGCCCAAAAGATGACATAGCTCCAAGAATTGATTGTGACAAGAGAGTTATCAACAACCAAGCAAGGAGATAACAATCCCTTGTCTTAACCATAAATAGAATAATGTATTAAAACAGGACCTAAAACCTACCCATGACAATGGAGTCCACACGAATCCCATTGAGCCATGAACCGCTTAGGCCATGACCATCCCCTAGGAACTACTCACTCATAGCCATAATAAAATGAACAACGGGGAAAGAAGTTTTCATATGAATCATAAAGTACTGAAATGAAATTAATATGGAGAATAACAGACTTACTTGTGTTCTTACCAAAACAGTAGAAAAAATCAAGTACAATATGAAGCAAACTTCTTAGAGCAACAATAGAGGAAAAACAAGAACTAGGAGAGAGAGGAGAGAGCCAAAAAACACTAATGTCTAGTAAATCATACATATCTCTGGTCTCACGACGTCTCAAATCTCAAAAGAGTCAGAATTTCCGCAAGTGTGTTGGCCTCGGAAATACACAACATCAATTAAAAGACCAATATTAATTTTCTGTGTCTATCTCTGTACACCGGTGCAATGTATTTCTGCATCGGTGCAAACACAATTTTGTACACTTCTGGACAATGCGCTGCATCGGTGCATCAAATGGTCAGCATCGGTGCAAAAGTCTTCTATTCACTTTGGAGTCAACGTGCATCAGTGCATGGATGATTAACATCGGTGCAATGAGGTGCATCGGTGCAGCAAATGGCTGCATCCGTGCAAACTGAATCAGGTGGATTTTTTGGCACATGTGCATCAGTGCACGTATCCGGAGTGAGCAAGACACTTCTGAATTCTTTGTTCTCGTATCATAACGGCACAAACACTTCATGAATCAACTCGCAATCACTCTTGATCGTCGATAGAATTCCAATGACCATTGCTAGCATATCTTTTGCCTTAAGAAGCACGATTCCACCATGTAAACCTGAAAACTCATGAAACTACCACAAAACAAATCACATCTCGAAAACGACGTATAAACAATGAAATCATGTGAGAAAAGATAGTAATTAGCTCGATAGATATACAATGTTACGAGCTAATCACAACCCCCAACCTGAACATTGGTCGTCCTGAGCAATGTAGAATACGGTAGTAAGTAAAAATAATCTCCAAAACAACATGCATGTTGGTATTGTATGGCAAACGACATCGTCGAGGGCAACACGATGAGAAGTGGTGCATGAGCAAGTCACAACTAATCACCCACGTGCAAATGATAACAAATGCCTTGATTTCAACCTCATGTGAGCATACAAGATTTTCACTCAATTCAAACACGAAAGTTAACACACCAAGTAATAGTTGGATATGTGAATGCAACCAAAAGTTCAAAAGCAACGGAAATAGGAGGCCAAGAAAAAGGGGGTAACTGTAATGCGCTTTCCCGAGACACTCGCCGTGATACGGTCCTTGTTTGGTTGGTCAAAATCAACAAATGGAGTCATATTCTTATAGAAATCCCACACGACAGTCTTGTTGTAACAAACAAGGGGCAAGAACAAAAAACGCATACCTTGAGCGGCCAATTGGGAAATTCCATGGGCGTCGATTCCCGAACTCTTAATGTCCACCTTCCGCTCATATCGGAATCCCCGAGCTTGTAATGAATTAATCCAGCGTCTCTTACCTTCTTCTTCAATGTCCTGCGTTGTCTTTCTTCTTTTTGAAGGAGCCATCCTTGCATCACCTGTACCTGTTGTCTATGGTTCAGGTGACGATTCCTCACTCGATTCAGTCTCCTCGGGTAAGGGGACGCCTTCTTGTTTTTCCCAATGCCCTTACCTCTAGCCATCATGGCAACAGCAACAGGAGCAACAAAGATACACAATAAAATCCAAGTAATCCATGGGAAGGTGGGGGTAATCTCAATCAACGAGCTAGGTATGGGTGAATGGAAGAGGATTCGGGCCATAGCTCTTAGGGTTTGAGAATTAGGGAGAGGCTTAAGAGAATTTCAAATTTGGGTTGAGACAAAGAGAGAGGGAGAGAGGGATTTTGAATTAGGGTTTTCGGTTATGGTTCAAGTGGGTTTGTAGGGAAGGAGATAGAGAGGGATTTGAGTGAATTTAGGTTAATTAATGGATTGGTGATGGGACTTGAACTTGGTGAGTTCAAGATATGGTGGGTAATGTTTTTTCTCAGGTTTCGATAGAGTAGTTGGAACGGTAGTAATGATAGAGGAAAGAGAAAGAGGGTTTCAGACTTTATCCTCTGCAACCACGATGCATTGGTGCAGAATTTTGATGCATCGGTGCAAACCTGTTTTGTCCCATGTTACTCAATGTTGCATCGGTGCAATAAAAATGTGCATTAGTGCACCTGTTGTCAAATTATCTGAATCGGTGCAACACCAATGCAAATGGCCTCTGTCCAAAATTTCAAAAGTTTGCATCGGTGTAATAAAAATATGCATCGGTGCACCTATTATGAAATTTGTCTAAACCGATGCAAAACCAATGCAAATGGCTTCTGTTAAGATTTTTAAAAGCTTGCATCGATGCACCAAATGGCTGCATCAGTGCAGATTCTGCTATTGTGCTAAAACTACTGACAAAAAGTTCTTCATCCCACAGTGGTCATGTCAAGTACCCAAATACATGTCCCGATCTACGAATCAAGTGAGAACCACACAACACACACCCCAAAACATCGATTTCTAGGTTAATAGAATAGTATAGCAATTTGGTTTGTGAACAAGGTCAAGTGGTATATGTGTGGTCATATCATAGAAAGGATGCCTTGAGTCATGTTATTGGTATGGTGTAACGTATGAATTCCAATTCAAATCATGCAAGTTCATGCAACATGAATAATATAACAATGATAGAGTAGAGAATAGCATAACAAGGTGAGTTCAAAGAATAAATCTTCACACGTTATGATTGTACATGAATGGTTAAGTCCACGACAAAACACCTTACCAAAACACACAATATTACCCAAGAGTGATGAATGATAGCACGAAATGCTCAAGTATGAATGTTTCATCAAAAAAATTTCTCAACTCCCGTATGAACATTACTCCAGACAACTACAAATCAGACAACTACAAATCACAACTACAAATCAAGTGAGGACCGACCCCACCCCCAACTTGAACGATAGCACGTCCTCGTGCGATAAAGTGAGGATGAAAAAAAGGACTTACTTGATAGCATGGAGTTCAAGGGATGATGAGAATTGACGCACTTACGTATGTCGGCAACTTGAAGATGGCTTGTACTGTACCCCTGCAATTGGTGCTAAGACAACAACTAGAGGAACAAGTGAAGTGTGTAACTAATCATATAAATATCATAAATATAGTAAGGGTGTTTGAAATTTCGTGGTAGAGCACTACTAAACAGGTGACATCCTCAGTTGTTATGAGAAAGCCCCAATCGATTTTCATGCTTATCCCTACTCTTTTAGTTCCGTTCGAGCACGTAATAACACTAGAGATATCTCATTCTCCATGGATTTAACGTCTCCTAGATGCACGTACGTATTAGGTGGAGTGTTTAGGAGGATGATTTGCCCTCATATTGAGGGTCCACCAAGTCTTCCTCCACATCGAACCTCTTTGACATGCTTGTATCATGTAGCTCCTGCAAAAGGAACTACAACCACGTGCAAACCAAGGATAACAAATATAAAATTATACTTCCGTAATTTCTGGGTAGACTTCTACTCGATAAGTAGCCTCCTTTATTTATAGGAGAGCCCCAATTGACTTTCAAAGTCATCCATACTCAAAATGGAAGGTTGGAGGTTTCTCATCCCCCTGGATTTAACTTCTCCTAGACGTAAGGTTTAAAGTTTAATTTTTATCTAAGTTGAAAGATCACCCATATATACGGGGTCCAACAACTCTTCTTCTACAATATCCGGAAGAAAATTATCTAGAAAAAGTTGTAATCTCTAGCCATTGACTTTAAAAACGTGTTCACTATCCGGCTTTTTTATATTGACCGCACCATGAGGGTAGACGTGGTGGACAATGTAATGTCCAACCCACCTAGAGCGTAGTTTTCCCGGAAATAAGTGTAACCGGGAATTGTACATTAGAAATTTTTGGCCCTCTACAAAAAATTTTCGGTGAATGGTTTGGTCATTGCTTAACTCTTTTGCGTGTCTTTTATTCTTACGACAAAGGCAACCCCAAGCGTAGGGCACTTGTTGGAGCTAGCATAATATCTGGTAAGTCCAGAATCATATACACAGAGACGGTTTGTTTGTCTTGTAAGTCAAAGCAAGAGATTTGTAGTAGAAGACGGGTTTTAGCGGTAGGACGCCAACCTTTAACTTTAGATTTGGTGGTCTAAGTTATTGTCACGAATTTAGAAAGATACGACTTACAAGTAAGGTCGAACAATTAGCTATAGATTAATATAGACTTAAGCTAGTTACGAACTTCCATTACTCAAACTAGGCCAAGTCCAGACCGTCATTCGGAAGATAAGGCATTGGATAAAACATCGGACATAATTTAAACTTCATTTAGGAAAATAACTTCATTGAGTCAATTTATCAAACACTTAGAATGACATCGCTACAAGCATGGGCTGTGCCAAGATTCATTGTCTACGGTCCATCAAATAGATTAACAACCCTAAGTCTTGAACAAACATAGAGTTATTTCCCAAAATCAATGAAAATTATATCCGACTAATTTTTGGAAGTTCATAGCATAACTTAATTCTAACATTAACCTACAACTAATGTTCTCCCTCTAAACTACTCACACATAACTTTAGTTATACTAATTATGAAATCTATTAC
>NMUG010013078.1:0-10197 GCA_002855965.1 Monotropa hypopitys
CATGAGTCCTAAAGAGCATGAGGAGTTGCGACATCAGATAGAAGAATTACTGTCCAAGGGGCACATCCGGGAGAGCCTCAGTCCTTGCGCTGTTCCTGCATTGTTGACGCCCAAGAAAGATGGGTCGTGGCGTATGTGCGTGGATAGTCGAGCCATAAACAAAATCACTGTTCGATATCGATTTCCCATTCTATGGCTTGATGACCTTTTGGATCAGTTGAGCGGGGTGACAATGTTTACCAAGCTGGATTTGAAGAGTGGCTATCATCAAGTCCGCATTCGAGAAGGTGATGAGTGGAAAACCGCATTCAAGACACGCGGGGGTCTATACGAGTGGTTGGTCATGCCGTTCGGATTATCCAATGCTCCAAGCACATTCATGCACGTCATGAATCAGCTATTTCGACCTTATATTGGGAGGTTTGTTGTGGTATATTTTGATGACATTTTAGTTTATAGCCCGGATCGTGCCACACATTTGCAGCAACTTTGACAGGTTCTGTGCTTGTTGCAAGAGGCCAAGTTCATTGCTGCGCGGGCTAAGTGTTCGTTTATGACAGACAGTGTGCTATTTCTTGGATATGTGGTGTCTAGTACGACATCTCTGTAGACGAGTCTAAGGTGCAGGCTGTTCGCAGTTGGCCAACCCTGAGGAACATTCATGATGTTTGCAGTTTTCATGGGCTAGCATCATTCTATCGGCAGTTTATCCCCAATTTCAGTACCATTATGGCTCCGGTCACAGATTGCATGCGGGCTGGACAGTTTAGTTGGTCGGAAGCGGCAACTAAAGCATTTGAGGAGATTAAGCGGAAGCTGACAACCGCTCCTGTTCTATCTCTACCCGATTTCTCGAGACCATTTGAGTTGCATTGTGATGCATCAAAGGTTGGTGTGGGGGCTATCCTTAGCCAAGAAGGGCAACCAATAGCATATTTCA
The DNA here is from genome assembly GCA_002855965.1 of Monotropa hypopitys. NCBI lineage: Eukaryota > Viridiplantae > Streptophyta > Magnoliopsida > Ericales > Ericaceae > Monotropa > Monotropa hypopitys. The sequence continues at coordinate 941 of NMUG010013078.1, forward strand.
GTGAGAATCTGCATGGAGCAAAGGCCAATTACAGCACTTATGATGTGGAGTTCTATGCCATCATTCAGTCGCTCAAGCACTGGTATTCTTACTTATCTCAAAGTGATTTTGTCTTGTTTTCTGACCACGATGCCTTAAAGCATATCAACAGTCAAGACAAGCTTTTGAGCAAGGCATGCGAGATGTGCTGCATATTTGCAACAGTTCACTTTTTCTATCAAGCACAAGTCAGGGATCCAAAACAGGGTGGCCGATGCACTAAGCTGCCGGACTTGTTGTCTCACTACATTGCGTGCAGAGGTAATTGGTTTCGACACCTTCAGGGAGACATTGAAGACCGACCCTATTTTTGCTCCTATCATTGAGGAAGTTCAACAAGGAAAGCGGGCGGATTATGTGTTGCAGGATGGGTTTCTATTCAAGGGAAACCAGTTGTGTATTCCATCGTGTAGCTTGCGTCTCAAAATTATCAAGGAGCTGCATGATGAGGGGCATATGGGGAGGGATAAGACGTACCAGCTGTTAGATAATTCTTACTATTGGCCTTCTATGCGGCGTGGGTCAGCCAAGTTCGTTGAGGGGTGCAGGGTATGTCAAGTTTCTAAAGGAATGACAACAAATGCAGGGTTATACATGCCGTTACCTATACCAGAAAGGCTATGGGCGAGTGTGAGCATGAATTTTGTTCTCGGATTGCCACGGACACAATGTGGCAGTGATTCCATTTTTGTGGTGGTGGATAGGTTGACAAAATGGCGCATTTCATTGGGTGCAAGAAGACCAACGATGCTGTCAATATCCCTCAGTTATACTTTCGCGAGGTCTATCGCCTTCATAGACTACCTACGTCCATCGTGTCTGACCGAGACTCCAAGTTCCTTAGCCACTTTTGGAGATGCTTATGGAAGTTGACGAACACCAAGATGGACTTTAGTAGTGCTTACCATCCCCAAACGGATGGCCAGACCGAGGTTGTGAACCGTTCGTTGGGCAACTTGCTGCGATGTTTGGTGGGAGAAAATCTGAAGTCTTGGGACAAGAAATTGTATCAAGTTGAGTTTGCCTTTAATCGTTCAGAAAACCGCAGTTTCGGATTCAGTCCCTTCTTTGCTAACTATGCATTCCAACCCCGAGCTCCCATTGATCTGGCACCTATGGGTGATTTGACAAAGGTGCATAAGAAGGCTGATGATTTTATTACTGACTTGCAGGAGATACATGAGCGGGTGCAGCAGAATTTGCGAGAGTCGTCAGCCAAGTACAAAGAAGCGGCTGACAAGAAGATGCATTTGTTGGAGCTCAATGTGGGAGATTATGTGTGGGATGTGCTAACCAAAGACCGCTTTCCAGTGCACGAGTACAGCAAACTTGAAGCCAGAAAGGTTGGACCTTATGAGATTGTTGAAAAAATCAATTCTAATGCATACAGGTTGAAGTTGCCTAGCCATGTCCACACGTCTGATGTGTTTAATGTGAAGCACCTTATTCCATATCGGGGAGACAGTTCAGAGGAAGAAGAGGTAATAGCAAATTCGAGGTCGAATTCTTTTCAAGCTTGGGAGGATGATGCGGATAGCATTGCTGATGCTTACTTAGAGACCCGTGGGTGTCGCTATGCACGAGTCGTTGGTAAAACGGGCGTAACTTTATCTGTGTAACTCCGATTTTCAATTGTAATATGCCGTTGGAAAGCTATCGAGAAGACGCACACGCTGGAATATAGCTCTGCCGTATTCAAGCTGGGGAAATGGCCAAAAAACGCTCCTGACAGTAGCTTTTGGCTCATTTTTTATGTTGGACTTTTATTTTGGGCTTTTCTTATTTTCTTTCTTTTAACCCGAGTTTGTACCCGGGTTGTCCCGGGCTTAGGGTTATGATGTAGCCTATTTAAACTCTTTTTCTCATTGTAATCGACAACTTTGATTTTGAATGAAAACCCTAGAGTGCGATTTCTGCACTTTGTTCCCAATCATCCGGTATTCACCTTGAATCAACGTCTGATTGATGCCTATTGACTTGGTATTTTCTTGAATCAACAAGTTCGTAGAAGGAATACAGTCTTGTATTCACCATATTCCTTTGCAATCGTCATTCTCCTTTGACGACTGCATCAGATGCCTCCATCTGACGAGATGATGAAAACGATGAGATGATGATATCAGAATAGGAGGAGGATGAGTTGGTAGTCATTCTGAATGTCAGAACGTATTTGGGCATAAAAGGAGAGAATCGAGCAGGAAAAACTCGAATAATGGTTTAGCAAAGAAGATGAAGATGATTGTCGACAAAATTAGAACTGCTCTGATACTATGAAGAAATTGAAGAATGAAAAATTATGATGGAACTCTCAACCAAGAAATTTTGTATTTCTCATTAATCAAATAGAGAAAGAAAAACCAAATAAATATATTACAGAGGCGAAATAATTCCTAAAACAATTAAGGAAAAAATTCTAACCTAAATAGGAAATAAAATAAAAAACAAAATGGAAAATGTATCTTACCAAGACTATGGACTGATCCCGAAATCCAGGAACTACCAGTATTTGATAAAGAAACTACCGGTAGTTAATGTTTTCACAGTAGGCAGAATACCAGGAACTACAGATAATTGATGAGGGAAGTACCGATAGTTGGTGTTCACAGCAGGCATAGAGAGCTTAATTACCGGTAGTTAATGAATGTCCATGGGCATTAAGTACCGATACTTAAATGATAGAAGGCTTGATTTCCAAAATTTTTATTTTCATTTTGGCTACATTTGTTATTTGGATTGAATAGAAATGTCTTATTCATTGGTTTTTCTATTTGTTGATTCCCCCACCCCACCCACCCACACACACGTAACTTTAATCCCCAATTGTGGCCTATAGGTCACGGATTCGATTCACGAAAATAGTCTCTTTGGTTGCAGGGATAAGACTGCGTATATTAACCCTTCCCCAGATCCCGTATATGCGGGAGCTTCATGCACTGGGACGCCCTTTTACTATGTTGTTAAATATCAATGACTGCCCATTTAATAAGCCTAAGCAAGTTCTTCCAAATGGAATGCATGTGCCAGAGAGGAATTTAGGTGGTGAACCACATGTCGTTTAGATCTGTTTCTAAAGATATTTGTAAAGCACAACTGATATTTCAGTTTGTGATCCTCCCCTTAGCAGGCCTCTAGTTTGTGGTTGGAAGGCTCTAGTTTCTAGAGATATTTGTAAAGCACAACTGATATTTCAGTTTGTGATCCTCCCCTTAGCAGGCCTATAGTCTGTGGTTGCAAGGCTCTGGTTTGCATAATTTTATAACGGGGGATTTGATAGCTGTGGATTATTGTGCCAAAGGTAAGTAATATTACAAATATTTCTGGAAGTTATTATACTTTTTCCTGTTTTTAATCTGGTGATTTTGTTTGCCTGTACCGGGTTCGCCCTTCATCTTTTTGAATGCATTTTTTATCATTATTGTACTCATTGTCCTATATGTCATATAATCTCTTGCGTTTTAATTTTAAGCAATCACCATATGCCTTATTATTCAATGGATCATTGATAATTACATTTCTGTTCGTTCTGATGGCGGTATTTTGGTTGTCACATTTATTGACAGCAGCATGCATGAAATTTTCTTTCTTTTACAGTTTTTATGTTTAAGTTAGCCGCTCAAGTGGTGAAATAATTTTCCTGTTTTTTTTGGGTCTAGGATGTAGTTACGTACGTGGAAAAAGCCTATTGTGGCAATAATTTGATGAGTCGAAGTGACAATGGAAGCTCTGCGCAACAACAATGTTCAAACTTAGCAATGAAATCTTCTTCGCTTGGAAGTAATTCAGCTGCCACAGATGTTTCTAGTAGCGATTTGATTCCCAGTGTGAATGTCTCAGAGAATTCACTATCCAGAACTCTATCAGAGGAGAATCTCGAAACCCTAATTTCAACTATTGATATGAGAGCACATAATTTATCAAGACCATCCGGACTTCAATCCTCCATTGATCATTCACGGACCCCATCGGATCATTCCATTTCTACCAGTGATCTGAGACTCAAGTTACACCTTTACAAAGTTAGGTTTCTGCTTCTCACTAGAAACGTCAAGGCAGCTAAGCGTGAAGTTAAGACAGCAATGGCTATGAACGTATTGCGGGGGAAAGATTCTTCCCTGGCTCTCCTATTGAAATCCCAACTGGAGTACACTCGTGGGAACTACCCTAAAGCCATTAAACTCTTGATGGCTTCAAGTAATCAAACGGATGTAGGGTTTTCCACCATATACAACAATAATCTGGGGTGCATCTACTACCGACTTGGAAAATACCACACGGCAAGTGTATTCTTTTCAAAGGCTCTGAGTAATTGTTCGTCCCTCCGGAAGGAAAAGCCTTTAAAGTTATCAACTTTCTCTCAGGATAATGCACTCTTGATTGTATATAACTGCGGGGTCCAGTACTTGGCTTGTGGAAAACCAATACTTGCCGCTCGCTGTTTCCACAAGGCTAGTTTGATTTTCCACAGCCGACCGCTTTTATGGCTCCGAATAGCTGAATGCTGTTTAATGGCACTTGAGAAGGGACTTTTGAAATCCTCTGGAGCCCAATCGGATAGATCGGAGGTTAGGGTTCATGTTATCGGGACGGGAAAATGGAGACAACTTGCTCTGGATGATAGGAATTCAGGTAAAGGGCATGTGGATTTTGTTGAAAAAAATGATGGGCTTTTGGGTGATGATAAAAACCTTACTCTCTCAGTGCCCCTTGCTCGACAGTGTCTGTTAAATGCCATGTATTTGTTAAACAGTTTGAAAACAGAACATTGGAAGCCTGGTTTGCCTCGTAGTTCCCCCTTGGACGGTCAAGCTATTGTGAATGGGGATACCAAGGAACAAAAGGGTGGAAATAGCAACAGAAGCCCTAGTGCCGTCTTTCAAAGCTCCGTATCGGATTACAAAGAGATTTGTCGGAGAGAGAATCAGATGATCAAGCAAGCTGTTCTGGCTGACCTGGCATACGTAGAGTTACAATTAGGTAATCCTCTGAAGGCCCTTTCGACGGCACGGTCTCTCTTAGAACTTCCGGAATGTTCCAGATTATACGTATTTCTCGGAAACATATACGCATCCGAGTCTCTTTGCCTTCTAGACCGGCCAAACGAAGCCGCTGAGAACTTGTTAGTCTATTTGTCCGGCGGGACCCACGTCGAACTCCCGTACAGTGAAGAGGACACTGAAAAATTTCGAGGGGAGAAAATTGCAGATTTTGAAGAGTCAAATAGTGTGCCACTTCCAGCTCAAAATGAGTCGCACGATTTTGTTTTCCTCAAACCCGAAGAGGCACGGGGGACCATTTATGCAAACCTAGGCGCTTTTTTCGCAGTCCAGGGTGATCTTGATCAGGCTCACCGATTTTTGATTCAAGCTTTATCTTCAATACCTAACAGTCCTGAAGCTTTTCTTACAGCGATTTACGTGGATCTAATGGTTGGTAAGACACATGAAGCTATCTCCAAGTTGAAAGAATGTAGTCGAATTAGATTCGTGTCCGGCAGTTTACCGATATAAGGCGCTTTTGTTGATTGCTGTGTTGGCATCTTTTAGTTGGCAGTCTCCATTTTAGAAGGTATGTTAAAAATGATTCCTTTTTGCCTGATGATTTGTAACATAGCCCGTGCCGATAGCACTTGGCGAGATAATATAAAGTCTAATACAATACCTAAGCGTACGACAAAACTTTAAATGTTAGTAGTGTCTTCGGCACTAATTCGTGTTTTTGGTACTCATGATGAGTGACAATACTCGATTCGTGTTTTTGGTATAACACAAGACTGTATTTGTAATTAAATATAACTTTTTCAAATGTGAAATGCTATGTGTCTCCCTTTGTGCGTACGCGTACAAAGGGACTGAAGCCTGCATTTTTAGGTCTCGTTCAAAAAATTTGAATCGTTTAAAAATTTTAAAGTAATGTTTTATGTTATCTTGTAAAAAATCAGCTCATTGGGATAAATGTAATTGTTTCAGCTGTTTCATTTAGAAATTAGGCCTAGAGTATGAGTAAAAATATGAAAATAGTTATAATTATTTGAATGAGTCGGTTTTTTACAGGGTAGTATAAAATTTTGTTTTAAAATTTTTTGACGGTTTGGATTTTCCAGTCAAACCCGAAAAAGCGCCTCCCAAACCCTTTGTCTGGTTGGGAGTGCGTATGCAAAAGCGAGTTTACATTGTTCTTTGATAGAAGTGTGATTCTTTGTAATATCTAAATCAATTAATTTTGTCTGGTTGCAGGTAGATTGCAATAGCTTGTTACCTTCCTCAGAGAATAGATAATAAGTGTGATGACGTGTACCATTGTGTGACTAAATATTTGAAAATATGATGGATATTTTGGAAGAGTGATGACATGGACAATTATGTTTTGTAATATAGATATATAGTTCCAACCGAGGAAAATAAGATTTTTTATTTCGTATTTTCCCCACATTTTGACGATTTAGAAAATTTCATTTGTAAGTTTTTTGGTGATTGGTGCAGTGTGGGTGAAATTCTTTTGGTTGTCACTAGATGCCCACCTATAGGATTGTGAGATGTAGTAACACAGATTCAGAATATTTTGATTTAGTGGCTAATTCTGTTGTCATTCAAGAATTGTAGAGGTCTACCAAGTCCCAAGGAAATTCACTGCTCCTAGTAGATGTCAGTGCAGGATTTCAAATACATTCATTTGATTTGGGATTCTTTTTCTAAGATTTCTTAAATTTTATTTCAGAGTTTTTATCAATTAAGAATTTTGTATTTTATGGTTTCAGTGATTGGTGGTATCGGTGAAATTATTATTGTTCAATAGTATGAATATGTAAGATGTATTATTTCTGGTTGAGAATCTTGGTTTTAGTGGCTGATCTAGTAAGTATGGTGAAGTGTTTTTTCTTAGGAAGTTCTGAAGTGAAACAAATTTGGGATTCTCACCAAATCTCACCACTTTTTATGAGAAACAAAATTGGAGTTAGATGTAATTTGGGATTCTCACCCCCTCTCATCCCTCCTCACTTTTATACATCTAAACATGGAAGAGTTTACATTCTCCCTCCATTTCCTTTATTTTCTCACCAAAATTATCCATCAAAAGGTTATTTCACGTTAATTGAGTAGAGGGTAGGGGAGGATGGTGGGGTGACCGAGAAAAGAGACAAGCTGATGTTAGTGGCGATCTGGCAGGAGGCTTGCAGATTAAGGGACTCCAGTCGCAAGTGAATGCAGTAGAGCTTGGGTACCATTGTGGAGTAGTTGTCCCAGGAGCGCCTGCATCCTTGGATCCTCGCGCCGTTGTATTAGATTCTGAGAAACAAGAGTTCCTGAGAAGAGCCTTGCGGATTATTAGCGACACGATCGAGGTGAGCAAAGCGGCGAGCTTTTTGTTTACTAAGCAAGTCGAATACTCCATAAAGAAAAATACTCTAGCAAAAATAGTTGGTCTTTGAGTAGCGGATAGCAAGGGAGGGGAGAAAGTCTCTGAGAAGTAGGCATGTGAGTAGGGAGAAGTGGCCGGCAACATGTTGGTCGGTTTTTTTATCGAGCTTGTGATGTAGCCTAGAGCATAGGATGAGGTGGCAGACAGTAACTCCCTGATGTGCCTAACATTTAGGTGGTTGTTTTTGTTTACTTGCTGTTTGTTAGGGTTGTTGTCAGGTTGGTTGGGTGTATTGGGGTGTATGGCAGGGCCGTTGTAATCTACAGTTGATATATATATATAATAGTTAGCTTTTCAAAAAAACTAGATATCCATAGTCGTTGCTAAGCGCACAAATCATATATTGTGCTTATTCAAGGGAAGAAATCACCAATTCATGGAAAGAAATCACCAACTCAAATGAATGGATCCATAGATTATGCGTATTCATAGATTAAGATATTCCCTTTTGCCACAAAAACATGTAAAAAATAAATCCTTTTTCTTTTTATCCAACTTTTGAATTTGATTTTCAAAATTGATTTGTTTAGAAATTTTGGGAGGACTTAAAACAGGTGGGGACATTGGTTCATCAAGAAAGCTAGATTTAACAAAATTTATGGGTTTTTGGGTTTTAATTGTCGAATGTATATTAAGAGAAGGTGAATCAATAAAATCTAAACCACATCTGTTTTTAAAATTTCATGACATCTCGTCAAGTCTAATTGCACACAATCATTTATTTTAATTGCATTTGAAGCTTCGATGAGATCTCTCTCTAGATTTTTGATCTTTTTATTTTTATATTCCAATTATTTCAAAATTTCGATTCTCTGTTTTTCTTCGTTCAATTTTTTCGACCAATTTTTTATTTTAGGATTTTAGTTCATCAAATTCAATTATTTTTTAATCAAGATTATTTTGAAGAATTTTTCTTTCATTTTCACTTTTTTTTATAGTGTGTTCAAGTTTTTTTCCTTAATCTTTTTATATTGACACTCTTCGTAAAGTTTATCGTAAGTTTCATTAATAGTTTCGATTCTAGATTTTTCGACTCATTTTATCTTTTCACTCAGAATCCCAGTTTTTTTGATAGAAGAGTGCATGAAGCCTATCAGGCCCGGGAGCTTTGAGAGGGGGGAGATGCCTAATGGTCTCCCACACTTCAGATCTGCTCACGGAGTTGTCAAGGACAGAAGCCTCCTCCAAAGACAGGGTGACAGAAGGGCTATCCTCCAACACCTTTTTAGGTGTACCCCTACGATTATTGAACAAATTGACAAAGTGGTTTTGGACAATAACAGCAATGTCTTCCGGATTTTCCACCCACTCATTGGACAGATCTTTTATCCTTAAGATTCTATTGATACGCCTTCTAATGAGCGTGGATAAATGAAAGAACTTAGTATTACTATCACCCGCCTTAAGCCAAGTAATTCTGGATTTTTGATGCCAGAAAACCTCCTCTTGTCTAAGAATTTCATTGTATTCATCAGTCAGGTTTTGCTCTAAAAGACAGAGACTATGAGAGTTATTGTGGTCTTGAGCCTTTTGGATACCCCCTATCCTAGCCCGTAACCAACGTTTCTTTTTAAAGATGTTCCCAAAAACCTCACGATTCCAAGTCATGACTTTATCTCTAAAATTATCGAGACAATTGAGGAAAGAGTTCCCCTTCCAGCTCTCTTTCACCAGCGCTGGAAAGTCATTATTAGAGAGCCAGATGGCTTCGAACCGAAAAGGTCTTGGGGGCATTTTCAAGAAAGGATTGTTAAACATTTTGTTGGAGGGTAAGCCTTTTCTGCGGTGGATTTCGGCGGTGA
>NMUG010013079.1:0-10197 GCA_002855965.1 Monotropa hypopitys
TATCGATATGCACCACCTTGCATATCGATATGTAAGGCCTCTCGGATCACTCACAACAGTATATGTATTTCGATATGTACTGGTGCATATCGAAATACAAACCCCCCTGTTCGAACTTATAAAAGGAGCATATCGAAATGCACAGATGCATTTGGATATGAAAGGACCACTCATTTCGAAATGAAGAATGCATATCAAAATATGCATGAAGGAAATCTGACCAGCGAGCATTTTATATCGAAATACAATCGGGATAACCAACCCACATATCGAAATACAGACTGCACAGGAGGCATATCGAAATACATATCATTTCGATAGATAAATCACTAGGCCACATTTCGATATACATGTCAATTGTATATCGAAATGTCCAAGAAGGGAAAGTGGATAGAGGGTTCATCATATAGAAATACCCATACCCTATTTCAAAGTGTAGAGAGGATCTCAAGTGTGATTGAGAATGTTTCAGCCATAACTTCTTCGTCTGGACTTCGATTGACGTGATTCAAGTTGCGTTGGGTTCGCAATCAAATTCTCTACCATATTCTAGAGTCAACCACCTCATAAATTGCGATGAGATTTTGAGATAGAATAAATAAAGATCCAGAAATGTAATTAAAATTTGCGAATTAAATTCCAGAAATATTCATAAAATACGAGTCGTAACACCTCAACCACCTTAAAAGAATTTCGTCCCCGAAATTATCTAAGGTAAGAGTACAAAACATCAATACAAGTCCAACTCAAAACAAGTACAAATTAAAACAATTCTGGGTATCTAGTATGCATCCCGTCTTCGCGCTCCCAAGTCGCTTCTTCAATACCATGATTGCACCATAAAATCTTCAACAATGGAATCGTCTTGCCCTGAAGCACTTGCTCTCTTGAATCAAGAACACGAATTGGCTTTTCTTCATATGACACATCGTCTTCAAGTTCGACATTGGACCAATCAATCACGTGAGAGGGATCCAGTTCGTACTTTCGCAACATGGATACGTAAAAGACATCGTGAACATTTGAAATGTTTGATGGCAATGCCAAGCAATATGAAACCTCTCCAATCTTCTCGATGATATCGAAGGGACCAATGAAACACGGTGTGAGCTTCCCTTTCTTTCCAAAGCATGAAATACTACGGCGAGGAGACACTTTAAGGAATACGTGATCTTCTACTTCAAACGATAAAGGGACACGGTGTCTATCGGCATAAGAGCGGTAAGCAACCTTTGACGAATCGACTTGATTTGCTCGGTGATTTGTTGTGTCATCTCTGGCCCAATAATGGCCAACTCTCCCACGTCGATCCAATAAACGGGCGATCTACATAGCCTACAATATAAGGCTTTGAACGGAGCCATACCAATGCTAGAGTGATAACTGTTGTTGTAGGCGAATTCTATCAATGGCAAATGATCAACCCAACTCACATGAAAATCCAAAATGCATGCCCGCAACATGTCTTCAAGAATCTAAATCGTGCGCTTCGACTGGCCGTCGGTCTGTAGGTAAAAGGCAGTGCTAAACAAAAGCTTCGAACCAAGAGAAGCCTGCAAACTATGCCAAAATTGCGATGTGAATCGTGGATCTCTATCGAATACAATAGAAGAAGGAACTCTATGAAGCCGAATAATCTCCCGAATATACAATCGGCTCAATGAATTGATGGATTGGGCAACTCGCATCGGCAAAAAGTGTGTGGTCTTTGTGAGACGATCGACAATAATCCAAATGGCATTGTGATTTCCTGGAGACTTTGGCAAACCCATACCAAAATCCATCATAACGTGCTCCCACTTCCATTTGGCAATTGGTAACGGTTGTAGCAAACCAGCGGGGCGTTGATGTTTGGCCTTAACTTGTTGACACGTGAGGCATCTAGCGACGAACATAGCAACATCTTTCTTCATACCCGGCCACCAAAACTAACATTTGAGATCATGATACATCTTCGTTCCACCCGGATGAACGGCTAAAGGCGAATGATAAAACTCGTGAAGGATACCTTCTCGGCAAGAAGATGGAACGAACAACCGGCCACAAAATCATAAACTCGAATTCGCATTAATCATTCGCCCTTGACGTACATCTCTGCTAAGAAACTTTGCCCGAAACTCTAATGCTTCCAAATCATCGACTTGCGCTTCAATAACCCATCGTGATAATTCAGAATGAATCTACAAGTTGCATAAAGTAGCTTGCTCCCCAATCTCTTCGGCATGCAAAACAAACGAACCCAAATCCTCCATGGACTTCCAATCACGTACTGCTAAACTCGCAAGGTATGAAGACTTTCGACTCAATGCATCCACAACCACGTTGGATTTACCTGGATGATAGCGCAACTCAAAATCATAGTCCTCCAAATGTTCTATCCATCGACGTTGTCATAGATTCAACTCCTTTTGCATAAATAGGTACTTCAAGCTTTTGTGATCGGAAAATACTTCAAATTTCTCCTTATAAAGATAATTATGTCACGTCTTTAATACAAACACAATCGCCCCACAAGCTCAAGATCATGAGTAGGATAGTTCCGCTCGTGCTCCTTCAATTGCCTCAAACCATATGCCACCACCTTTTCCTCTTGCATGACGCAACCCAAACTGTCATTTGACGCATCACAATAAACCGCATAATCCACTCCTCGTTCCGGCACAATAAGAATAGGATCGGAGGTCAACTGACTCTTCAACTCCTCGAACGTAGCCTCACAAGAATCATCCCAAACAAAAGGAACACTCTTTTGGGTCAAACGCGTCATAGGAGATGCTAGGCGAGAAACATCAAGGACAAAGTGCCTATAGTAACCCGCAAGACCAAGGAGCTGCACTCTGTTATCCAGATACGAGCCCTCTCCCGCAGAGGACAACAGTGTCTCAGGAGGGGTACCTCCTTATTTGGGAGAATCTGATCGAGGCTGAGCAACAAGGTCAAGGGGCATCTTTTCAGAGGAGTACGAGAGTCTCCTGTGGGAGTTGGAAGAATCTGAGTCCCGGGCTCCCACCCGTGGAGCAGCTGTCGCTTGGAAATATACCCTATGAACGGTCTCGCCAGACAATCATAGTCTCCATTACCTTTGAGCGCGGCAAGCCACAACAGTGCTCCCAGCTGTGCGGGCAAGACCACCTCCACTCAGGAATCCTGACCTTTCCTTTAAGAAGCAAAGACAAGGGTCCCCGCACTCACGGTGTTCAGCCGCACTTCCATAATATGGACCCACACTCGTATTTCCTAACTCGGCCAGAAGTCTTCTTTATCAGACCAGCTCGGGGCCGCATGCGCCAAAGGCATACCTTGAGCTCAGGCAAGACTGGGAGCTTAGCGCGGCAAGGGACCCTAGCGTTTAGCTCGGCAAGGTTTTTCTCTTTTGTGCGGCACAGGATAAGGCAGCTGGCGCCGACCCTCTGGGAACTTGTTCCTTGAACCGGGACTTGCTCACGTCTCTTTTTCTGGTCCCACAATAATTGTACCTTTTTGTCTTTAGTCATTTCTTTTACTTATCCGATTAATTAGGGTTTCTAGAATTTTTTTTGGGGGCCTATTATGTCAGTGGCCCATATTTGTACTTAGGGTTTGTTGCCTCTTTTGGTATTTCACATGACCGCCCTATATATAGGGGCCTCACGTATGGATGTAAAGAGACTTGATTTTTGATATTGAAACTTGATGGCTGAATTGCTTTGTCATTTTAACCATTCTCGATTGGTATTCTCTGTGAGAATCAACAACGTGTTTGAAGCCGTGTCTCTGGCATTTCGTGCGCGAAAACAATAGACCGCGAGCCTTGATTCTGGCATCTGTGAGTAGATCAACAGATAGAGAAGAGAATCAACATCGGCAATCTTCGGATTCAACGGTGGTATTCTGCTTATCCATTTCATTAATCCGCTGCGTAATTCGAAGGCTGCAAAGATAAGAGAATCTACCTCTTTAATTCTCTCTGCATCATAACTCAACCTCACGTATGGCTATGCCGACCGGCTATTCGATCGTGTCTTGATAACTTGAAACTAAATTTTGCATCATCATAAAATTAATATTTGTAATTTCATTTAAATGGTTTCTTGGCTAACATATGGCCATGACCGATAAGTCGATTAATCATTATTTGAATTTATAAAAATTAATTTCATCAAATTCGGTCATTCTAGTACTTTTGTTCTTTTCCTTTCTCTTTAAGCCCGGTGCTTTTGACATGTTACTATTATGTAACATCATTCAGCTTGGCTATGTGAACATGGTGTATATATACATAGTAGAGAATGCTCTTACCTAAATGTATGACAAAAAATTTTAGTTGTGACAATATTTCGGGTGTTAGTAGTGCCTTCGGCACTGATTTGTGCCTTCGGCACTTTAGAGTGCCTTCGGTACTGATGAGTGATGGCACTTGATCCGTATTTTCGGTATTTGAACGTTCCTTTCGGCATTTCGCCAATGATTCAGATACAATAATCCCCAATACAATCAAGAAGAGAACAATATAGATAAAAAACAAAACTGTGAAAATTAAGTAAATAAATCTAGTTAGTTTACTATGCACTCTAAGGGTTACTGTCACGCCCTGAATTTTCAAACCGTTTCTTTTTTGAAATACAATTTTAATAATAAACTGGGGATACAACTACTTGCCATATAGATACATACAGTTGAATTTATCATTACATCACAGAGCAGTACAAAGGAGAAGTACAACAAAGTAAAGAGCAGAAGAGAAGTACAAGTACTGTCCTACTACAATTGCTACGGTGAATAGAGCACTGCAAGTACAAAGTAAAAGAACTACAACTGAAAGTACTACAACTGAAAAGTAAAGTACAAGAGAAACCACTCAAACTGAAGTAGCCGAGTCCACGAAAATCCAGCAGCTGACTCCAACTTCAAGTCCATCTAGTCCTGCAACACAGACTAGAAAAAGGAAAAGAAAGAGGGTCTGAGCAAACTACAACTCAGCGAGAAAACCCCTAACTACTACCAAGCATACACAGGCAGTGCGTGCCTACATATCCACAAGTAAACATACAGAAACAGTAAGGAAACCAAAGTGCATGTAGTGTAAACCTAACTCAAGACAATAGTGACATAGGCGTATCGCTAACAAAGTGTGTCTAACCAAAGTCGCAACAACAAGTGAGTACAAGGGGTAAGACATCTCAAGTCCAACTAAAGCAACTTCTTATCTCAACTCAACCAACCTTACTACTAAGGTACTACAACTCTAAGGATTTAATAAGGATCCCAAACCAACACCGTGTCAAGATGTCTAACCATAATTTACGTTGCGATTCACGCCAACTATCATTATTGTTAAGTGTTGGAATCATATGCCATATTAGATATTTGAGACATTTCTTTCTTTCCTTTCTATCTTTCTATTTCTCGATTTCATGAATATGGATAAACCACGGAACCCCTAATCAAGTACGATCCGGGTATCCCACCATTCTTGTCACAATACTCGTTCACCTTTGCAAGTCCTTATCCGTTCTCTACAATGTGACTCCAACTAGTCCACATGAACAAATACTATCCAAGGGACAACTAGACCAAGTGTCCTCATAAGTATGCATATGTTATTCCACTTCCATTTAAAGGTATCACATGTGTGAGTTTTCATTTGATTCATTGGTTGCACAATAGCAAGTGCACGGGGATTCCATTACAAGTATATCCCATAGGTGATTGAGTTCATCATTCATTCGTTCATTCCACATTTGAGATGTAATCCGGAATTCCATTACAAGTCTATTCCGTACATATATTTCATTTATCATTTGGGATAAACCCCGAAATCCCTAGTCAAGTCCATTCCGTGTTATCCAAGTATCATCAAGTTAGTATAAATCCCGGAATCCCTAGTCGAGTCCATTCCGTATTTATACAAGTATCATCGTAACATTGATATGGTGAGGTATAGAATAGTAGCCCGTCGACACACTATCTAATCAAATATGTCTTCCCCAAAGTCCATTGGGAGGGCTCACGTAGCCCCCATTGTGCACAATGTCGTGGATAGAGCGACCATGCCGGGAACCCCTAGTCAAGTCCGTTCCCGAATAAAATAGAAAGCCTATATCATTGTTACCGAAGTACCTCCACAGAAATCCCTAGGTCATGAAATGCAATCCAAACAAACTATGGCTATCAAATTGAACCTATGTACACACATACACACATACTCGATAGGGGTTAAGAATTTACCCACCGGAAAAGTCATTGGAGCTCGGAGGTCGCCGGAAAAACATCCTCATAATTCGAGCCCGTCATTGCGTAGATCTCCTCAAGCTCTCCAAGGTTTGTGAATGGCATTTCCTCACTCGATGAACCATGAATACCCTAGGCATGGGAACTTACTCCGATGGACAATCCAACACCATAGCCGCATAGAGGGAGAAGAGGAGAAGAAGGTATGTGAATGCAAAATCTCCAAATTCCCCATGGATCTTCAAGAAATCAAGAGAGAAAGAGAGAGAGAGAGGTGTTTTTGAAAGAGAGAGAAAGGTTCGAACAGAAATGGGAGAGGGAAATGTTTTTGGTCCAACTTAGATGAAAACCCCAAACTTAAATCATAAATCGCAGCTGCGCCGTCTGGATGGGAACTCCATCGTCCGGACGAGAACCATTTACCGTCCGGACGGGCACCACCCCGGTCCAAACGAGACCTCCTGAAGTACAACCCCCAACTCTCTGCTCCCTCGTCCAGACAAGACCAATCCCTGGTCCGTACGAGCCACCAGAAAATGCCCCGAAATGATATCGAACCACTCCCAAACCTTCCTAACACAACCCCGGACATTTTCGACATGTTCTAAGCATCGAATAAGCATCCTAAAGCCACGTCATGGCTTCTCGCAAAGTCATGAACGTTACTAACGATCGAACTAATAGTTTAAGGACTTACCGAAACACTTCGTTATCGTCCGAATCATATGCCGAGGAAAGTAATCCTAGGCTAAGAGGTCAAGATCAATTAAAAGCTCGCCGAAATATATTTTAAAACCAAAAAATTTAATTAAAAAGGATCTTGGAAATCCAAGTAATTACATTTCATAACCCTTAAAGAAATTTCGTCCTCGAAATTAAGTAAGAAAAGAGAGGGGATGAAAACCATACCACCAACTAACAAGACCACTATATTCATTCTTCAACAATTGAATCGGAATCAAAACTCACTTCCACAATAGCTCTTCAAGGATTTGATCACGACAAACATAGGAGTGAGTTCGACTAAAATGCATGGATTTGATATGGTTACTCGGACATTTGGTCGAACACAAATACAACTTTGCCTCAACGTCCAATGATTCGTCCACAAAATTTATGAAGGAGAGAGATGCAAAGATTTTCACCAACGAACACCAAACTTGAGAAAACCAACGTGCCATGCAAAAGAATAAAAGGGACAACTCCCGATAAGGGTGGACACGCCGACACAAGAATTGATCTTGACAAAGATACAAGTGGCGAAGGAGCCCATAAGGGATTAATCTCCTCAAGAACAAGAAACCGACAATATTCTTACAATAACATTTATAACGAGGAACGAATTGGTTCTACAAACTCACACACAAGTACTTCTAGCATCATCGTCTACCACAAACCAACAATCGCACTATGGTTACCTCGATACACGAGGATGCGCTAAAGATACACCGACATGCCAAGGACACACCGAGGACACACCGATATAGCAATAGATTGTTTACACAAATGCTTAGCCAATCATAACTAGCGAGAACATGTCATCGCACCAACACCCATGAACAAACCAAAATAAATACAACACATGAAAATGTTATAAAATCTCGAACCAAAGAACACACCATACCAAACACACACATCCTAGTGTGGTAACCGTATGACCTTGGTGATATGTTTTGAGATGCCCCGGCTGGTAGCTCTTCTCACATATAACTAAGAAAGTACTCACGCACCCACACACGCCAAAATGTGCAAATGTCAAGCTCAAACAATATGGCATGACACTAAACTCACACCAAGTATAGACCACAATATGCATTCGTACCCAACCTTTCCCACGGTTAATCGAATGTGCATCTTAAGTCCATGAACTTCGTGCCGATGATCAAGCAATGTTCAACGCAAAAGTACAACGAACGCAAATAGCCGTTTCCACTTCTACTAGAATCTCGCAATCAAAACTGGAACTACTAACATTCGAGCCAAGGATGCGACATCGATAGAGAGACAAGCATGGAAATACAACATCTTACGAACATGGGAAAATCTTTACCGAAATTAGGAGTGAAGCAAGATTGACAAATGTCATCTGACTAGAAGTTCAGAATAAAATGACACACCATACGGGTGATCCGCGATTTGGGATGCAACTCAAACAAGATACCATAGGGAATATGAAAAGTCCCACCACATGCATCAAACAAAATGCAAGTCGAAGAAACGTCATCAAAGGATCAACAAGCTCCATAGCGAGTCGCAAGACAAGCATGACAAAACACTAGGTACAAGGAAGACTCTGATTCAATGCCAAAGATTTTCAACCAAGAAAATGTCAACCCATGGCCCACGACCAATGGAACACGAAACTTCCTAGATCTTCCAAGACCCATTAACCTATCATTGATGAAACACACAATACAAAAGTATGTGTCAGTAGTAACAACAAAGGAGAAGTTGAAATCTCTTGCGCCACTAGAGTTTCAACACCACATAATGGATCCACCACTTGTGCTCAAAACACAACTGCCGAAGCGATTGTCCTTTTAAAAAAGAAAAGGAGACTATCGATACGGATCACACGAGTCAATACCAATGCCAACCAGAGGAAAGGAGTCAAAACACCACTCCTAGAGATATAAAACCAATGATACGACGCATGTGCTTCCTCACAATAATGAACATGCAAGGCACCAAGGATCCAACAACTCCCTACAAGCTAAAGATTTGAACAAGAGGATCACTTTCATCATCGAGCTAGGAACGATTCAACCAACGCATTCGTTCAAGGTACTCACGACATGACTCGCAACCACATAGCTAACTCGCGAGGGAACAAATTATGCTATTTAATCAAGAAGACCCGAGCGAACACAAGAGAGACAAACAACTTTCAAGGAGCATCCAAGCCTCCATATAAGTAGTAAACCAAAATTCCGACAAACGGACCTCTATGTCGAACTTCTCACAACCAACCAATCCAAGTCAACACAAGGTAAGAATTCTAACATAGAATAACACGTCACGTCCAAACTTAACTCCATGAACTAACGAATCACGATATTGTGAATTCTACAACATCCAAAATGAGCACAACTAATTCAATCTCGCGAAGAGATATGACCTACGGGTCATACCCCTTAAAGAAGAACACTAGAAAATCTCGGTAATGCCTCAAGATTTCTATTAAAATGGAAGAGTAAACACAAACTCGGATGAACCGTAAGGCCTATTTTACCAATCACTAAACAAGTGTTCACACCCCAACATGGGAAGACAACCAAACTTTGAGACTAAAAGGGCTCCAAGAGATACTACCCACAACCAAGCCAACACCAAAGTTACCAAAATCCTAGCACAACGTGCCAACAAGGCCCAAGCTTTGTCTTACCAATGACAAGACAAGGAATAACCATAACAAAATCCTCAAATGCTTCCCCAAACCTCATCTCACCACAAACCACAACCTCAACTCTAGAGATACAGAGGAGCCTACAACCCAATAATGACTATAAAAGATGCATTAAGATTACTAGGAATGAGGACACAAGAGCACACTAACACGGCAAGGCAATTAGGCTTGCCACTAAAGATCACTACTCAACTTCCAAGGGATGGAGAAACTCAACATTCATGGAAAGAGACAAACAAGTAGGATACCTCAAAGACACAAGCTATGATGTGATAGAGCACATCAAGCACACAGACAAGACCAGATAACAATGTAATAGCCAAGAGAACCCAAGGATACTAAGTGTCTCCCCACGGCTCCAAGGTATTCGAACCGAAAGCTCTAATACCAAGTTGTCACGCTTCGAATTTTCAAACTGTTTTTTTTTAAATAAAGTTTTAATAATAAACTGGGGATACAACTACTTGCCATACAGATACATTTAGTTGAATTTCTCATTACATCACAGAGAAGTACAAAGGAGAAGTACAACAAAGTAAAGAGCGGAAGAGAAGTACAAGTACTATCCTACTACAGCTGCT
>NMUG010013080.1:0-10196 GCA_002855965.1 Monotropa hypopitys
CGGCCATTGTGGCGAAAATCCTTGACCGTAGGCCGGTGCAGATGACTGCTGAAGGCTCGGTCAAGGGGCGAACCCATGAGGGTTTTATGCCAGGACCGACAGAAGCCTGGAGGATGACCGCCTGAGGCTCGGCCATTGTGGCGAAAATCCTTGACCGGAGGCCGGTTCAGACGACTGCTGAAGGCTCGGTCAAGGGGTGAACCCATGAGGGTAGTGTGCCAGGACCGACAGAAGCCTGTCGGATGACCGCCGGAGGCTCGGCCATTGTGGCGAAAATCCTTCTCTGGTCGGGGGCCAGTGCAGATGACTGCTTTAGGCTTGACCAAAGAAGGGATCTTGACCAATAGAAGCCTGGCAGGTGATTGCCGGAGGCTTGGTCAAGGCAGGGCCCTCGGCCAACAGAAGCCTGGTAGGAGACTACCGGAGGCTTGGCCAAAGGATGAGGAACCGGCTGGAAGCATGGAGTTGCCGACTGATGGAATGCACCGGACCAGTTTTGAAAAACCAGAAAGTTTGATTAAAAGTTCAATATTATTCATACAATTTAGTGGTAATATTTTCTAAGGTTCGGGGCATTCCATGGCTTGGCGACAGGCGTGCCGTCCATCTCTTCTAGCTTGTAGGCTCCTTTGCCGACGATCTTTGTGACTCTGAACGGACCTTCCCAATTTGGCATGAGCTTCTGTTTTTTACTCTTTAATACCACCTTCCGGAGGACCAGTTCGTCCGGTTTGAATATCCAGACACGGACATTTTTATTGAAGCCCCTGGCTACTTGTTGTTGATAGGAGGCCATTCTGATCCTGGCGGACTCCCTCTTTTCTTCTGCAAGGTCCAAGTCGGCAGCCAGGGTTGAATTTTTTGTTGGATGATCAAAATGCTGCGTCCGGATAGTCGGGAACCCAGCCTGGATTGGGATGACTGCCTCCACACCGAAGGCCAAACAGTACGGTGTCTGGCTAGTTGACCGACGTGGAGTGGTCCGGTAAGCCCAGAGTACATGTGAGAGCTCCTCTTCCCATTTCCCCCTCTTTGACTCCAGCCTTCTCTTGAGACCAGCTGAAATGGTCTTGTTTGATGCTTCGGCCTGGCCGTTGCATTGAGGATAGTAAGGGGTGGAGTTGAAGAATCTGACGTCGAGCTCTTCGCATGTGTTGGAAACAAGGTCGCCAACGAACTGGGTGTCGTTGTCCGACACTATGGCATAGGGCGCGCCGAACCTCGAGATGACATTCTTCTAAATGAAATGCTTGACGTTGGAGGCTGTGATGGTGATGAGGGGTTTGGCCTCAACCCATTTCGTGAAGTAGTCTGTTGCTGTGATGAGGAACTTGAATCCACCCGGAGTGGTTGGGAGCTTGCCGACGATGTCAATGCCCCATTGGGCGAACGGCCAAGAGCTAGTGATCGGCTGAAGGTCCTCAGCCGGATAGTGGATCTCCGGAGCAAATAGTTGGCACTTGTGGCATGCTCTTACATAGTCCTCAGCATCCTTGCACATCCTCGGCCACCAGTACCCTTGGGTGATTGCTCGGTGGGCTAGTGATCACCCGCCGGAGTGACATCCTGCACTGCCGGAGTGGAGCTCCTCGAGAATTACCGGAACCTGAGCTGGATGGACGCAGAGCAGATAAGGGCCGGTCCTGGACCGTCAGTAGAAGGCCTCCGTTGGAGACAGCCATAAGTTTGCTGCCTTGCAACGGATACGATGGGCCTCTCACCGATCCTCCGGTAGGGTGTCTGACTTGAGGAAGGCAAAAGCTTTATTCATCCAGCTGGGGCCTTCTGTTATGTTGTTCACCTCCAGAGCCAGAGGTTCATGACTCGGCTGAGAGATGATGCCGAAGGAGATTGATCTCTGGACGAAGGGAGGGCAAGCGGAGGCTAGCTTGGCGAGGGCATCGGCATGGGCATTGTACTCCCTTGGGATCTGTTCTATCCGGAAGGTCCTGAATTTCTTTGTTTCTTCTAGAGCGGAGCTGAGGTATTTACACATCCTGTCATCTCGAGCGCCATACTCTCCGGTCAGCTGGTTGACGACCAGTTGAGAGTCGCTGAAAACGACAATATCCTCAACCCCTATGTCTGCGGCAAGACGTAGTCCGGAGATCAGAGCCTCGTGTTATGCCTTATTGTTGGATGCCCGATATTCAATAGACAGGGCATTTTCATGGATGACTCTCCCAGGGGAGGCTAGCACGATCTCTGCGCCGGAGCCCCGATTATTGGATGCGTCGTCCACATGCAATCTCCAGGTGTCCCTATGAAAGAGCTGCCATTGTTCCACCGGACGTTGGGCACATGTGCCAGAGCGTCGTGGAGGAGGAGGAGCGGATGAGGAGGCGACCTGCAGATCCGTGGTATCGGCCGGAGACTGTATCGGAGCTTCTTGGGGGATGACCCTCAGAGAGAAATCTGCGACGAAGTCGACCAACACCTGGGCTTTGATGGTCGTCCTGGGCTGATACTTGATATCAAAATTGGCCAGTTTGACCGCCCATTTTGAGATCTGGTTGGAGAGGTCGGCCTTCCGGAGGACTGCCTTTAGTGGATGCTCCGTCAGAACAGTTATGATGTGCTGCTGGAAGTAGGGTAGCAATTTCCTGGAAGCAGAAACCAAAGCAAGAGCAAGTTTTTCAAGGGGCAGGTACCTGGTTTCGGCGGGAAGAAGGGTCTTGCTATTGTAATAGACCGGCTGGTGGTCCGTTGCTTCTACTCGGCAGAGAACTGAGCTGACGGCATGTTGGGAGACGGCCAAATAGAGGATGAGAGGCTCCATGTCCTTCGATGTAACCAATACCGGAGGGCTGGAGATGTATTTTTTGAGTTGCTGGAGTGCCCGATCGCACTCTTTTGTCCACTTGTAGCTGCGCCGGCTGGTTTTGATGGCCTGGAAGAATGGCCGGTAAAGGTCAGACGACCGGTTGATAAACCTGTTGAGAACCGTTGTCATGCCGGTCAGTTGCTGGACCTCTTTGATGGTGGACGGAGGCCTGAGGTTCGTTACTGCGGTGACCTAGGAGGGGTCTGCCTCTATTCCCCGGCTGGTGACAAGATAGCCAAGGAACTTGCTGGAGCCTACACCGAAGGCACACTTTTCGGCGTTAAGACGGAGCTCGTGCTTCTTCAAGATCTCGAAGACCTCCGTCAGGTGCTGGATATGGTCGGTTGCATACCTGCTCTTGACAACCATGTCGTCAATGTAGGCTTCCATCGTATCCCTGATCTGCCGGGAGAACATCCGAGAGACCATCCGCTGGTAGGTTGCTCCGGCATTCTTCAAATCGAAGGACATAACTTTGTAGCAGTACCCCCCTTGGGAGTGATGAAGGCTGTCTTCTCTATATCCTTCTTGGCCATTGAAATCTGGTGATAGCCCCTGTAGGCGTCCATGAAACTGAGCCTTTGGTGTCCGGCGGTGGCGTTGACTAGCTGATCGATCCGGTCCAAAGGAAAGCAGTCCTCTGGGCAGGCATCATTGAGATTGGTGTAGTCAAACAGACTCGCCATTTGCCGGAATTCTTCTTGACGACCACTGTGTTTGCCAGCCAGGTGGGGTACTGAACTTCTTGGATGGCACCTGCTGCTAACAGACGGTCCACTTCCTCTACGACTGCCTGGGTATGTGCCGGGGAAGAGCGTCGGGGTCTTTGGACGACAGGGTGCCGGGGAAGAGCGTCGGGGTCTTTGGACGACGGGGTGCTGGGAGGGATTTACGTTCAGCTGATGATAGATGAACAACGGGTCCACTCTGTGCATCTCGTATGGAGTCCAGGCGAAGACCTCAATGTTGGCTTTTAGAAACTTCACATACCTTTCTTGGTCCGTAGGGGAAAGTGAGGACCCGATAAGGAACGCCTGACTGCCATCCTCATTGATCGGCACCGTGATGAGTTCTTCAACTGCCTTTTCGGCTGTCGGAGCGCCTACATCTTCAAGAACTGGGGTGTCCGGGACCTCGACCCACTGAACTTGCTTCATCTGCTTGTTCTCCCGGACAGCTGAGATGTAGCACTGTTTTGATGCTACCCGGTCGCCATGAATATCCTCCTATCGTCCGAAGACCCCAATAAACCAGACGACTTGATGGTAGGTTGAGGCGATCGCCTGCATGGAGTGAATCCAGGTCAGTCTCAGGATGGCATTGTACGGACTGGGAACGTCAACAACATGAACTCCGTGTCAACCGTCTTGGATCCTGTCCGGACCGGGAGAGTGATCTTGCCGAGGGGACAGACAAGGGCCCCGTTAAATCCGACCAAGGGGACGTCGTCTGGCTGCAAAGCATCAAAGAAGAGCTTAAGTGCTTGAAACATGGAAAATACATTACCTCTGCAGAGCTTCCTTGGTCGATGAGGATGCGTCGGACGTTGGCTGGTCCGACGCGTAGGGTGACGACCAGGGCGTCGTTGTGAGGAAGCTGGACTCGGTCAAGATCCTTCTCTGTAAAAGTTATGGACCATTCTGATCGATCGGACGACTGCTTCCGCTTGAGGCCAGAACCGACCGTGAGCACTTGCTTAGGGGCAAAAGCCTGGTCGATTTCTGTCCGGAGACGAGGAGCAGCCTTCTTGTTGAGTGGCTCTTGGATGACGTTGATTGTCGGTACGTCCTCCTCCGGTTGAACGGGACGTCCGGAGCTCTGGGCAAGTTCAATTGCCTTCTTCTGATCAACCCACCGGGCTAGATGTCCCTGTTGTACCAGGAGCTCTAAGTACGACTTGAAGGGTTTGCACCCGGTCGTGAAATGTCCTTGCTCCTTATGATAGGTGCAGTGGATCCGCTTATCTTTCGTTTTGCCAGCCGTTCCGAGCTTGTGGTCCGGCCACGCGAAGAAAGGCTTATTCTCAATTTGTTTTAGCACAACATAAATGGGTTCGGTGAAGACCGTTGTTTCCGCGGTGAGCTCGTGGAGCTTGGGGGCCTTCGGTCCACCTTTCCTTCCTGTTTTGACAATATTCACCTGCCTTCGGCCTCCTGCCGCCTGCGGAGCCAAATGCTGCTGATTTGGTCGTTGGGTTGCACGCTCGGCCAGGAGATCTTCCAATTGACAGAATTTTTCAACCCAAAGCATGAGGTCGTCCATGTCCTCTGAGGGGTGGAGTATGAGGTCGGCGAAGATCCGGCTATTGCTATCCAGGCCGTTTTTGAAACAAGAAGAATCCACTGTCTGACTGCAGCCTTGGATATCGTTAAAGAGCTCCCAGTACCTCTCGGAGTACTGACGGAGGCTTTCATCCGGACACTTCCTAAGGCTGCTGAGAGCGTCGATCTGCTTGGTTTGTCGACTGTTGGTTACGAACATGGACATGAAGGCGCGCTCAAGATCCCGGTAGCATGAGATGCTACGTGGAGGGAGCTTGTTGAACTAGAGTGAGCCTAGAGTGTCAAGGCTGGTGGGGAACACCTTGCACATAACCGAGTCATCGGTAGTGTAGAGAGAGATGGTCTGGCCGTAGTGAATGAGATGAGTGTAGGCGTCCGTCTTGGGGTCATACCTTGTGAACTTGGGCAGATTGAAGCCTGTCGGGAGGGTCGCCAGCTAAATCTACGGAATGAAAGGGGATAGGCTGAGCTGCCGGAGCCTGGCATCGATGGATGCCTTCTGTTGTACGGCCCTCTTCTCGGGGCTAGCTGCCATCTGTCTCCGTCGGTTCAGGTGGTCCGTGAGGTCTCCGACTGGAGGAGGGGAGTCATGATTTCTGGGGTACCTTCTCTTATGGCCAGAGAGGTCATCGGTTTCGTGATACCGACCGGAGCGCTGATTGTCCCTTTGCCGGCGGCGCCTGTGGTTTAATTCAGAAGTTTCCATGGGCTGCGTGTCCGGCAAAGCTGATCTAACAGGGGCCAATTTTCCTTCAAATGTGTGGGGGAGAGTCTCGCGAGGTCTCCCGGAGCGAGAACTGGAAACAGCACTGACGGAGGGTCGATATCTGGGGGATCGGGCACGACGGCCTCCCGACTGGCGCTTCCGGATGAGGGATTGGCGGATTGCCTTTCCCTTATCCGTGCGGCCGTGATCGTTCAGCCTTTCCGATCGATCCAGATCCGACCGCCTGATTGTGTGCTATGAGTCGGCCTACAGAGTTTCAGAGGGAACAGGAGGGCACAAGAGTGGAGCACTGGCGAGCCTCGCCAACTGATCTTTGAGGAAGGCTATCTCCAAATCCTTCTGACGGAGCTGTTCATCAGGTTGCTGAGAGGTAGATCCTAACAGAGCCGGGGGAGGGTCTGCAGCGACAATGGTTGTCGGAGGAAGGGCAGGAGGCAATCGGCGATGGTGGTGATCGCGAGAATCGTCGGCGGCCATGGTGGGAGGAAGAAATGCTGTAGAGAGGGGTAGACTGTCGGTCACCTGAGTCTGTGAACCTTTGCTCTCTAGTGGAGTCGCCAATTGTGGTGACTGAGAGTCCGGATGGCTCCTCGGATCCTTCGGGTTCTGGCCGGACGGCTGGAATGGGTGCTTCGGTCGGATGAGCGGTCACCTATAAGAGAAAAGGGGATCACCTGCTTGGCTCCTGCAACACAAAGGTTAGTGCCCACCGGTCGGCAGCGACCGAGAGGGGCCTCCGATGGCTAAGTCAGCAACGGTAAGAAAGAGAAATTGTAAGCTAAAAGAGGGGTCGGAGAGATACCAGAAAGAGGTCCCATGAACAGTACTTTGACAGGGTATATATAGTCGTCCTGACTTGGCACCAAACATGCAAGTGTGTGATGCACACGGGGGGAGGCCAGGTGCTGTCGTCAGCCCTATGATGCTGTTGGGCCGCTGAACCGACCCGAGCCACGTCAGCAGTTGTACGGCTGACCCGAGTGCCACCTGCCGGAGGTCGTTGTTCCCTGTTGCTGCCGATGGTGGACCCCTCCAGCACAGGACCGTCCGTCGGTGAAAGTTGTTCCTTCTCCCAGTGGGGAGTGGAAACACTGGGCTTCCTTGACATCTGGATGGGTATGCTGGAGGTTGAAGGAGACCGCGTGGCCGGCCCGGCTTGTCCCCTTCAGGTGTCCGGTGAGACTGCTTAAGTTGCCGAAGAACACGTGATGAACTGTCGGTTCTGTCCTCTAGCTGTAGTGTATGGCCGGAGGTCCGTAGGCCGATGGCCTTGGATCACTCCGTGATGTATGAATTGGATCCGTATAATTGAGTTGATCCAGATGGTGGGGTCCGGCCCAAGAGGAATACAGTCCGGCTACCACAGAACCCACCGGTCGGCAGTGACTGAGAGGGATCTCTGATAGATAAGTCAGCAACTGTGGGAGAGAGAGCAATTGGAAATGAGATTCAGAGAGTTGGGGATCAGAAAAAAGGTCATGTGAAGAGTACTTCAATGGAGTATTTATAATCTCAACCTGACTTGGTGCCAAAATTACAAGTATGTGATGCACACGGGGGGGTCCTGGTGCTGACGTCGGCCCTAAGATGTTGATGGGCCGTTGGGTTAACTCGAGCCACAACAGCAGTTGTACGGCCAAGCCTCAGTGCGCCATTGTACCGGAGGTCATTGTTCCATGTCGCTGCCGATGGTGGACCCCTCTGGCATAAGACCGTCCGACGGTGGAAGTTGTGTCTCCTCCCAATAGGGAGTGGTCACGCAGGGCTTCCTTGTCGTCCGAGCTGGATATGCCGGAGGTTGAAATAGTCTGCATGGCTGACTCGACTTGGCTCCTTCGGGTGTTCTGTGGGTCTGCTTTGATTGCTGAAGGTCCACATGATGAACCGCTGGTTCCGTCCTTCAGCTGCAGAATGATTGTGTCGGAGGTCCGTGAGGCCGACGGCCCTGGATTACTCCGGACGATGTAGGCAGGGTCCAAATAGGCTGATTGGTTCGGCGATGTGGATATGACTCGTCTCTATTGAGGTCCGGCAATTACAATAGCCCCTCAATTCTTTTTAACTTGTTGGAAAGGATTGATCAAGTACTGCCAAATATCCCATGTTCTTCCTATGGATGATCTGCGCTGGTTGGCCGAAGGCCTGTTTGCCGGAGGAAAGGGTCAAAATTTGGGATGTCGGTGTGTTGGATGGCAGTAATGATTGCTTCGTAACTGTTATTTCAAAAGTGGACACATGTCGTTCGCTGATTCGCTTAGGATGCTAGCATGTGTGGATGCGATATTTGATGGGTCTCCCTCGGGCTCTGCGCCGTCGTTGATTGGACGATGTTGCCACCACAGGGATCGTGTGCGGCACTTGTCCTCCGTGTCCCCCTACTAGTATAAATAAGAGGGATGAGAGGCTAAGACTTGCATTCTGAAATCCTTGTCTCCGACACTTGGCCTCCGGAGAGCTTCCTTAGTCTTCCGGTGGGCAGTCTTCGGTCTTCGAGCAGCAAATCCCTGATCTTACGGTCTTTGAAAGCTTCCCAGAATCGTTAAGTAACTTACGGATTCTTCAAGTTGTATATTTTTTCTTCATTTTTTGTAAACAATCTCCTGCCAGATCGGTGGGAGATCCGCTTGGTCCGTCCGCCTATCTGTCGGACTGTTTCCCTTTCGTCGGTGGGTAGGATATCCCTTGGCGGAGGGCGCATAGAGTCGGCGCAAAACCCAATTCTAGGGATTTATCGCCCTCTAACTTCCATTTCTGGTTGTGTCCGGTATTACGTGAGCGTATGATGATGGACTCCAGCAGCATGCAATCAGGCTTTGGTTCGGAGAGTAGTTCAAGATCTAGCTCCGGTTCTAGCTTAAGCTCTTCTTCCAGTCACCCAGATAGCCCAGTTGTTGACATCCAAGTGTTGTCCTTCGAGCCTCTGGACTTTGCTCTTTCGGTCGATGCGGTTGAAGTAGTTAAAGAAGAGGAAGTTGAAGAGCCAATCGGACCATCTGGCAAGTGACATTGTCTGTACCTGGGGAGAGGCCTTTTTTTCGATGGACTTCAGAACCCGATACGGCATTCCTTTGGATGTTGATGTCGAATTGCTAGGAGAGTCCTAAGAGGCTTCCTTTGCTGATGATCATGTAACCTTCCCCTGATGGCTTTGACCGAAGGGGGGCTTCGATTCCCTGTTGATGAATTCATCAGGGACTTTCTCTGTGACTACAGGTTGACCCCATTCTAGCTATCGGTCAACTCGTACTGGATCGTTGGATGCATCCGGACGTTAAGACGGATCTATGGCTTCAGCTTCACATATTCTGATCACCTCGTCCTATTCACACTATCGCACAACATGAGGTTCGGATGCTATTTTTTCAGCATCCGAGAAGGTGTTGGCGATCTGTTTACCCACCTTCCGGACTCTGAGAGGTGGGTGAACATCTATGTTGTTGTTTCCGGAGCCTACAATACACCAATCGATGGCTCCAAACCTCTGCCAACCGAAAAGGGGTCCCCGGTAAGATTCTCTAAACAGATTTAAGTTGTACCCATTTTTCCTTGATGACTGAATTATGATGATCTCTGTTTTACAACTCTCTCCAAGGTCACCCTTTGGTTAAAGAAACAAGCGGTTGTAGCCAACGTAGGGGACTTCCGATCTATACTAGAGAGAGATGCGCCCGAATTGCTGAAGTACAAGTCGACATACTTCTCCTTTCTAGAAGATAAGAGAAAGACGGAATGCCGGAGAGTAGCCGAAGAACAACCAGAAGAAATGGCGAGAATGGGGTTTAAGCCAGCGACCTTCCGAACTGACTTTCAGAAGAAGGGGGTAAAACCTCCACCTCCACTCCAACTGCTCCTGTTGCTTAGGTGTTGCCCACACCAACCACTATTGATGCTGCTGCTCCCCTGACTGTTTCCCTGGCTCCGACTGCTACTGCAGATGATAAGAGGATAATAAGTGCCAAAATGCACTCAATTATATCTTCTAATTATGCATTTTACTAGTCCAGATTAATATAATTTAGTCATATTTTTTAATTAATTTAAGTTAGAGTTTTATTTTTCAAAATACTCATTATAATCTTATTTAGTGGTAGTTAGTATTTTTATTGCTTCATTTAATAATTTAAATCTCTCTTAATATGTAGTAATTTTTTTTATTTTTGCAGATTACCAAACAATCAAAGGGAGTTAAAAATAGCTCAAGCCCACCCATAAATTAGCAACCCAAGAATTCAGAAGCCCAACTGAAATAAGAAGCCCAACCAAAATAATAAAAGGCCCAAATGCAATACAAGGCTAAACTAGCAATTCAAGCAGCAATACAAACCCAACAACTCAAATCAATATATAGAATCGACTAACTCGG
>NMUG010013081.1:0-10196 GCA_002855965.1 Monotropa hypopitys
GAGAAGAATTGAAGAACAAGGTTTAAGAGTAGGAATAATTGGGGGGGAAAGCTTGTGGAATCAAAAACAAGGCTTGAGAGTTCATAAAACCCAGTAAGATTTTTTTTCAAAGTAATTGATTCATAGAACATACATTTTATTATGGGATTAATGTGATTCTAGGGTTTCAAATCATGTTTGGATGAAATAGGTTTTAGAAGTGGGTTTTGATTGATTCCCAATTGTATTGGTGTATTCACTAAGTGGTATAAATGACTGAGTGGGTGTTTTCATGTGCTAAGCATGTAAACGGGTTGTATGATTTAAGTTTGAGGTTGTGTATTTTGTTTAAATGCTAAGAAACGAAAGAGGAAGGAGATGAATAAATTTTTAAAGTTTTTTTGGTTTTCGATTGTATTTGACAGATTTTGATATATAGATAGAACATATTTCGGAATATATTGTCGGTTAAGTTAATAAAAATGAGCGACAGCCAATTGAAATTTGAGCAAAGTAAGGTCCTATTTCGATATCTGATTGGGTCACATATTGAAATGCGTGTAATGATGAGTATATCAGAATGTGCTATATCAAATGGTAAGGAGAGAGACTCATATTGAAATACGTCTGTGCAGATATCGAAATATGATTAAATGCATATCGAAATGCATGTACTCTGATGAGGTTTTGGCAGTGTATAGGGGAAGTAGAAATAAATTAAATAAATTAAATAAAAAATCGAAATAAATGTAAATAAATGGAAAAAGGGGAAATAAAAGGAAATTGAATAAACGTGATCCAATGGAGGATAAATATGTGTTTCAATTCAATTATTTATGCATTTAGGTTGCCGATCATTCCTCCGGTAGGTTTGCCAGAATTACTTTAGGTTAAGGAAGAGCTTGTTGATTATGAAGAGATTCCAGAATTTGTGAGATACAATGCTACACAAAATCTCCCTCAACCTCTAGTTGATCCGATCCCTCTCCAGCCTTGGGCTCCCGGCTTTCGTAAGTATTCTGAAGTGCCTATCCTGACGACGGATAGTGTGAATACTGATCCCAGAGTTGCACACCCCCTTCTCCTGGTGCTGCAGCTGCCGGCCGACATGAGAGCTTTACCATCCGAAATTGAGGAGATCTACGACCACGTCGGGACGTGCCCTATAAAGGTATCGGTCGCCCTTCCTTGGTTGGTCTCTTATTAGTGATTCTTTTCTGACGGTTGCTATAATAATGCAGGCTTGCCAGAGCTTCACCAGTCTGTACAAATGCACTCAGTCAGTGCTCCGGTAGGTATACATCCTGGATCTTCGAGCTCATCAGCTGGAGGCTAGTTTCGGAGCAATAGAGGCCCAGAAGAACCTCCTCCTCTGATAGATTTAGGAGGTAACGAAGGAGTAGGCTCAGCTAAATAAAATGCTGGATGGAGCCCCGAGCAATGTCTGGCAGGATGAAGGAGGTAGCGAAGAGAGACTGAAGAGGGATGTGGCCGATGCGGATGCCAGAGCATACGCTGATGGGCTCAATGATGCCGGAGAAGAGTACCGTAGGCAAGTACATAAGTTATGCCACGAGGTTCATGAGGTCGACTTCAGGTTAGGGTATAACTTATCCTTCAGAGAGGCATGGGGATGGCGCTTGACATTGTAGGAGTACCCACAGATTCATCCTTCCGGGCTAATATATGTGTGCCAGAGCATGAGGTTCCTCCCCTAGAGCTTCCGGAAAGGGACCCAGTTGTTGATCTGTTAGAGGTATTCCCGCTGGAGCATCCATAGCCTTTGCTCTGATGCTTTTGGTTGTCTGTAACATACAACTTATTAATGTTAAATTCTTAATTTTTTCAAAGTTTACCTTGACTGGAGGACGACATGTAAAGATAGATCCCACAATAGCTGATAGAATTTCGGAGGGATAGGGACTGAGGAGTCCGCTTATGAAGAAAAAGCTCTGTCAGTATTAATGGTCTAGGGAATGCCGGATAAATAATAGATAGAGCCCCATAATGAGAGGGAGAGGTCCGGGTTGATGCCAGATAAATAATAGATAGAGCCCCATAATGAGGGGGAGAGGTCCGGGTTGAAGCCGGATAAATAATAGATAGAACCCCATAATGAGGGGGAGAGGTCCGGGTTGATGACAGATGTATACAAGGTTACCCCCAGCGTGATCGTTAGGTTATAACCTGTCCGAAGCTGTGACTGCCAGAACATCGGTGTTCAGTTCAGCAACCCGTCCAAGCCAGACGATCGGTCTTGGATGCAGCGACCCAGCCAAGCTAGATGGTCGGTCTCGAGAGATGGATGGGAATCATAATCCGGAGCCATGGGATGGATGGAAGGTTAATCAAGCCTGAATTTGTGCCTTTCGGAGCCATAGAGATGGACAGACATCATAATCTATGGCCATGGGGTGGACGACAGGTTAAAGTCAAGCTCGAAGCTCTGCCTGCCAGAGCCACGGGATGGACGGACATCATAATTTAGAGCCATAGGATGGACAACATGTTATAATCAAGCCCGAAGTTGCGCCTGCCGGAGCCATAGGGATTTATGGACATCATAATCCAGAGCCATATGATGGACGATAGGTTATAATCAAGCCCGAAGCTGCACTTGCCGGAGCCACAGGGTGGATGGACATCATAATCCGGAGCCATGGGATGGACGACAGGTTATAATCAAGCCAGAAGTTGCACCTTCCGGAGCCATAGGGATGGATGGACATCATAATCCAGAGCCATGGGATGGACGAAAAGTTATAATCAAGCATGAAGATGCACCTGCCAGAGCCATAGGGATTGATGGACATCATAATCCAGAGCCATGGGGTGGACGAAAGATTATAATCAAGCCCGAAGTTGCACCTGCTGGAGCCACAATGAATACCTTAGATAGAAATGAAAGACACAGGGCAGACAGAAATATGCAAGGATATACTTCATTGATTGTTGAAGGAGAAGAGTAACAAAATTTGAATTTGGACAAACTAGTCGGTCATTCTGGCAAGAAGTTGTCAGAGTATGGAGTAGGCCAGGGGATGACGGGGACGTTGTCATCGGCCTGAAGCACGTGAGCAACATGGGGTCTGGCTACCGGAGTCCTGCGTCGGTCGATCCATCTATCAAGATGGCCCTGTCGGACCAGATGCTCCATATAAGATTTGAAGGGGAGGCAGGATGTTGTGTAGTGGCCTTTCTCCCTATGGTAGGAGCAGTAGGCACTTTCGTTGGGATACGTTCCCCCGATCTTGTGATCTGTCTCCCTGAAGAAGGTTCATCCCTGATCTGCCAGAGGACAATGTAGATTGGCTTTATGAAGATAGTCATTTCCGCCACATAGTCCTCTGGTTTTGGTGCCTTTATCTCTCATGTCTTCACAATATTGACCTACCTCTGATTGTGTTGGGCGGGGGTAGGCTTGGCTTGAGGGGGCCGGACGGAGGCACGCTCGGCCAGGAGATCCTCCAGCTGACAAAATTTGTCTATCACTTTCATGAGGTCATCCATGTTCTCTACAGTATGAAGCATAAGCTCCTAGAGCATGGGACTCTCAGACTCCAAGCTCATCTAGAAGGAGGAGGTGGCGATCCCCTGGTCATAGTCCTGGATGTCGTTGTAGGCCTCCCAGTAACGGTCGGCATATTGCCAGAGAGTGTGCGCCGGATGCTTTCTGAGACTGATTAGGGAATCAACCCCTTTCTTCGCCTTTCCACTGGTGACGAAGAGAGCTAGGAAGGCTCGCTCCAAGTCCCTAAAGCTCCGGATGGACTGGGGTGGGAGCTTGTTGAACCAGAGTAAGCCCTGGGTTCCAAGGCTCGTTGGAAAGACCTTACATAGGACGACATCACTCGAGGAGTAGAGTTCTATGATCTGTCGGAAGTAGATAAGGTGGGTGTAAGAATCAGTCTTCGAATTATACCTTGGGAATTTTGACAGACTGATTCCAGAAGGGAGGGTGACCGAGTCAATCGTTCAGTTAAAAGGGGAGAGACTAAGTTGCTCCAAACGAGCATCAACAGCATGGTAGGCCTGCCCAATGGGATGGTCGGCATAGTGGCCTCTTCGGTGTCGCCGATGCTCCCTTGCATCGTCGTTTGAGGTCGGAGAGCAATGACGATGCATCTCCTCCTCCCTATGATGGTGGTGGGGCCTCTCCTTTGGGTGGTCAGTCTCCTCCGGCACTGGCAGCAGGTCATGGAGGTCACGCGGGCAGACCTCAATGAATTCCCCCCTTCATATATGTATAGTGGGACGGATGATGTCCCTAAGGACCGTCCACTGGATGGGGATTCGCGACATCTGGGGCGCCACCCATCATCTTCCTCCTGTCTAGCCGTTCGGTATGGCTGGCTCCCGACCACCTCTTTTCCTTCGTGCTCTCGGTCTTCCCTCGAACGATGTCTGTCGGGCCTCCGCTCTGAAGACCGTAAGGCTATATCCGCAGCACCAACAACTTTGTACACCTGGTCTTTCAGGTAGGCAATATCTGCGTCCTTCTCCTTGAGCATCCAGTCCATAGCTGCTGCATAGGCCAAACCAAACTCCAGCATCAGCCCAGAGGGATAGAAAAAGAGCCCCAGGGAGACGTGCTACTGTGGCTGAGGGGGTATGAGAGGGAGAGTGGAATCTTGGTTCGTCGATGTGGTATTCACATTTTCCATGGAGGGAGGTTTGGAGGAGTCTCGAGTGAGGGACATACGTTAGGTTACCACCAAGGATGGGGTTTGCCGTCCCACTATGAATGCCAATTGTGGTGTCTGATAATCTACTAGAACCCCTTCGATAGCTGGTCCTCCAGTCGTTGGTCGTCGGTTGTAGGTCCGGCCGCTTGCATTCGTCCTTGCAAAGAGAAAATGAGGTCCCCCTGCTTGTCTCTTGCAAAACAAAGGTTAGTGCCCGCTGGTCGGTCGTGACCAACGGGGCCTCCGATGCTTAAGTTAGTCTCTTTTTTTTATGGAAAAGACAGAAGATAGCGAGTTGAGGCCGGATGATAGCTTTCGGGGATCAGATCTCATGAACAATACCCCTTACGGGGTATTTATAGGTAAAGGTTGGTTTGGGGTTCAAGATTGGCACGTGAATAGCGCGTCGTGGGCTCCTTCGTGCGACTCTGGGCCCGAATGGTACACGTGGTAAGTCAAATGGGCCGGTGCCTTTGGTGGGCCGGGTTGGTCGTATGGACAGGGGATCCACGAGCAGGCGCTTGAGGAGCTCCGTGCTGGGGTATTTCCGGAGGGTGGACCCTCAGCTAGAGAGATGGTCGACCAGGAGTCGTATCTTTTCTACAAGGATAACACTAATGCTCTACCGACCGACGTGGTTGCCGGAGGTCAGTGTCCGTTCGACCGACAAGCCCCAGTTTGTTTCCTTCGGATTATATGTGATGTTCTGCCGAATGGTACTTGCCAAAGGTCCATAATTCCGACGGGTCGGGGTGCCGGAGGACCCTTAGAGCCCCAGACAGAGTCTGACGCGTAGTGACGGGTCCGGTCCCTCAAAGCCTAGGTCCGACCACCATAGAACCCACTATCGAATTTTGGGCAAATTTGGTATACCGGACGGTATACTGGGCATCATACCGATGGGGTATCGGTCCCCCTATCGGTTCAAGCAAAAGCCAATAAACGTCAAACCAGACCAGGAAAAGTGTAGGAAAATGTAAGAAAAGTCTAATTAAGCATAATCCCAAGGTAAAGGAGTTAAAAATAAAGTTGAGATAAGGATATATAAATAAATAAATAAGCGAGTTAGGTAATTATTAAAGAAATTTCCATTTGTAATTATATTATCGTTATTTAATTTTCAAGACCTTGTGCCGAGCCATTTGGACCAGGTGAGTGAAAGTAATTTAGAATTAAAGGATTTTCAGGTATGTTTTATTAATTGTCCGTTTTCGCTGGACTATAAGTAATTTATTAAATCCATTTTAAATGTTCTATGGATATGAAACGAATTGTAAATCTAGTACAAGCCATCACATAGACAACCCCCAAGTCCTGCGAGGTGATCTCAGGGACACGTAAGAGATTCCTAAGGATATTTAACGGATATTCGAGGGACACGTTAGAGACCCCTTTCATCTAGGGAAAATAATTGATAGTGTACTGCCTGGATGATTCAGATTAAGCGTCAGACATTTAGCTTAAACCATCGGGAATTGCCCGGGAATCGTATTAGATGGCATATAATTTAAAGGATAAGAAATTTTCAATGGTTTGACAGATTATTGTTTATATAAGAGGAAATATAAAATTTCTTTTGGTAATAATATAAGAAAAGGTAAGAGTTGTAATGAGTAAGAGAAATAATGTGATTATAAGTACCATTATGGATTCCGTGGTAATTTGTTAAAGTGTAAAGTGTAAGCGAAACTAGAAAATTATATATTAAGAAAAGATAAATGTTTTTAAGAGCATAAGAAATGATTTAATTAAGTAATGTTTCAATTCCATTGTCACACCCGTGTCGTTTAATATTTTAATTCCTTAATTAAGAGAATGATGGAATTGGTATATTCATGGGAGATTATAGTTAATAAGGCATATATATGGCTAATTTAAAGGTTCTAGCCTAGTAGGACGGGCTAGAGTGTAAATAGGAGTGGCATTATTGTAATATGGTTTTATGGAGAAGGGCAAAAGGGCAAAAGGGTCTTTTAACTCTGAAATTTGATTTGGGTTAGGAGGAGGCCCTAATGTTCATTCTTGGTGTTGTATCTAAGTTAGAGAGAGAGAGAGAGAGAGCTCTTGGAGATTGTTGCTTGGGGTTCTAGGAGGGAATCAAGCCTTGCAAGAAATATCTTCCTCAAGGTAACCCTTCTCAATCTTTTACTTATTTGTGTTGAAGATTTAGGGAGAAAATCCGAGTTATAAGAAGAGAAAGAAGTTCATAAGAACTTTTAATGAAAACCTAGATCTAAATAGGTTTTTTTATGTTTGTTGAGTCCCATAAGAGAGTATGTTTGTATTAAGAGTAAGGGGAAGACTTTGGTATGTGAGTTTTTGGAGTTTTATGCATAAAATTAGGTTTTGGAGGACTTCGGAATGTCTTCTTATCAATTTGATTTGAATATGTATAATCCCATGGAGTAGTGAGTGTGTGTGTGTTCATGAACACTCATGTTCATGGTCATGAGTGTTCATATGCATGACATGGGTTGGTTCGCCTAGACTTGGCTCGGTAATAGACTTGCATGAGTAGTCACCAAACTTTGTGTGTGTGTGTGTGTGTATGTGTGAATCATGTTGAAAGTAAATATCAAAGTGTCCAAAGGTGTTCGAGATTTAGTCTAATCTCTTGAGTTTATATGTATATTCATGAGGTTGTGTGTGGAAGGTGTGGGTATGAAACATTCATTGCATGACTTATATTCATGTCTTTAAATTTATCATTCCATACTTGAATATTGTTTATGACTGTTTGAGATTGGTTCTTAGAAAAGGAATCGTTGAATCAAAGAGCACCAGAAAACAATAAACGGTGACATCTTTTTAAGAGGCAAAGGTGAATGTATAAGGTATTTCATTTCATTAGTACATTCCTGATTTCATTTCTTAAAAGTGGCCTATGGGAATATTCATATAAAGGTAGACTTCAGGCATATATATAAAGGTGACCTATGGGCATATATAAAGGAGGACTTTGGGCATTCAAAAAATTGCCACACAGTGAG
Organism: Monotropa hypopitys; assembly: GCA_002855965.1. Taxonomy (NCBI): domain Eukaryota; kingdom Viridiplantae; phylum Streptophyta; class Magnoliopsida; order Ericales; family Ericaceae; genus Monotropa; species Monotropa hypopitys. Next base: position 7,655 of record NMUG010013081.1, read on the forward strand.
GGGGACACCCCAAAACTATTCCTAAAGGTTGGCTATGACAAAATTAAATGTGGGATTCAGACAAAACTATTTTAAGGTGGGCTTCGGCCAAAACATTTTGAAGACGGGCTTCCACCAAGAGTTTTAAATATGGGCTTCGGCCAAACTATTTTTAAGGTGGGCTTCAGCCTAAAGAGTATTTAAAGAGAGGCTACGTCCCAAGCTTTTGAAAAAACCCTTTCTTTCTTGGAACTTGAAATTCTATATCTCACACTTTAGTTTCTTTGTCTTTGACTTGGAAATCAAGTAGCAGGGTTTAGCGGTCCCACTACGAGGCATCATTGAGGATATCTTGGGTTCGGCGTGGATGGGGTCTTTGGAAGGAATTTGTCATATTGTAGACGGTTCTCCTTGCTTTAATTTTAGTTTTTATGTTGATATTCATTGAGGAGAATTTACGGATTGATGTTTAGAGTAGAGAGAGTGTAGTACCATCTGGTGTCTATGTTTTGGAGGCATTATTAGTGTTTTATGTTGAGCTATTAAATGATTGAGAAAAGAAAGAATAAAAATTTTTATTTCTACATTTTATTTGGGTTTTATTTGTTTGGGATGTTACATCCATGGTATAAAACCTTTGTATCTATTTACTGTCATTCATACGAGCTATCAACTTATGGAAAATTATATTTTTCAGGTAATGAAGAAGGATCATACGACTTTCAGTAGAATAGAAGTAGCAACTAGTTGATGTAAGTAGTCAGTTTTTATTTAGTTCTAGCTCTGGGACAATGTTTCGTAAATTAATGTAAATAGGTTGAAGTTAGGTGTTGGTTGTATATTAAGACTTTTGGATGTAAAATATTGGGTGATCTGGTTAAGAGTTAGTAAGAGTGACTTTATCCTCTTCCACTGTTTTATGCATTCCCATATTCAAGAAGTAAATAGGAATTAAGTTAATGTTGCTTGAGGTGATTTTGTAAATCACCTGGCATCTGTCACGATGACATAGGGAATGAGTCATGGTCGTGGCAGATTTAGTGATATCAGAGTATGGTTTCGTGAAAGCCGGACAGTAAGGATAAAGATATGAGAGTTAACATTTGTAAATTATCCTAATAAGGGTATATGTGCAATTTATGTGATAATCTATTTTTAAAAACTATAAGATCTGCATTTGGATGTCATTAAAAGTTTGGCTGGCCAGCGATACTTCAATGATCATCCTAAGTGGATACTCTTAGATGAGATAAAATATGAAATGATATTTTCCCTAAATAAAATGGAATGAGCTGCAAAGTATTTTTGAATGAAAAAACTGGCTCAGAGCATAGGGAGTCTTAAGATAAGATATGAATTATAGTTATAGATATACTTATTGAGTTATTGTTTTGTAAATATAGGGTATGGATGGTCATTTGGAAGAGAATATTAGGCAACCTCAAGTTCAGGAACCCCAATCACTAGTTGATAGACTAGAAAGAATGGAATAGTTGATGTGATTGGTAGGAATAATCAACATAGGGGAAACAATCAGCCAGGACTAAAGTGACCATTTAAGCCATTAGTTGTATGTCCTAAATGTCAATGAAAACATTCTGGTGTATGTTATAGAACTTTGGGAAAATGTTTTAGATGTGGCCGAATGGGTCATCTAATTAAAAATTATCCGATTCAACCAAAGAGAAAATTTGTACTGCTAATAAAAGAACCTTAATCAACAAAAGTATTGGAGTGTTTTAGAACCTTAATCAACCTGAGTACAATTCTATACCAACCCGTCCAAGTTGTCAGCGTAGGCACTATGGAAAATGTTACAAAAGTACTAGAGTGTGTTTTAGATGTGATCGACATGGCCACTTTATCCGGGATTTTCCTATACTAGTTCAGATACCACCTCCATTACTGGCAACAAGTGGTTCTCGACCACCAGCAAGAGCAGAACTGAATAAGAAGCGGGGTTGAAGATACTCAGGAAACCCAATATGGTGATGCAGGTATCACATTTATTTTATTAGACTTAAATTCAAATGTGAAGTATTTTTAGAAGTAAAAGAATAGAACATTTAATAAGATAAGTAAAGAACAAGTTGGGGAGATCAAATATAGGTATCTGAAATAATCTAAGCAATAAATGATATATATTTTTAACCAAAAAATAATTGAACCATAGATAACAACTCCCTATTTTAGATTATTCCTTTTACCAACAGAGTCAAGTTTGGAGGACCAAACGTTTGTAAGTTGGGGAGAATTGTAGAACCCCGACTTTCTAAAATAAATATAAACAAGATTAAAGTTAATAAAATTAATTACTAAACTTAATAAAGAAAGTGTAGCTTTATTAACTCTTAGTAAGAATAGAAAATTTAATAATAATTATTGGTAATATTTGGAAATTTATGGGAACTCGGTAGTATTTTAGAAATAAAAGGATGAATAAAAGAATTATAAGATAATACATAAAATACGATTATTCAATTTAAGAAATGTCGTAACTACGGTGCACCTTTCCGCACCATACCATAACCAAAATCCAAATTCAATATGATTTATAACTTAT
>NMUG010013082.1:0-10197 GCA_002855965.1 Monotropa hypopitys
GGTATCAGAGCCAAGTTGTTCTGTGCTTTGTGTTGCCGTCTCTCAATTGATCCTCATCAATTGTTGAGTAGCTCATTTGGTAACTCGTAAAGGTTTAACCGCTTGAGTTGATCATCTTTTATCATGGATTCTCATAAGCCGAGAGATGGGGCTTCTAATTCTAGGTCACCTTGCTTTCGTGATAATGACTATGATTACTGAAAAAATTGAATGAAGAATTACCTTATTGTCATGGGCATAAGAGTTTGGAGGTCGGTTGTGCACGGTTATGAATCACCCACTATAGAAGATCCCGAAACAAAAAAGATTATAGTCAAAACTGAATTGGAATTTAACTCGAGAGATATTGAGAGCTTTGAGGCAAATAGTAAAGGTCTTTTCACTATACAAAATGCTGCGAGTCATAGGGAGTTTGGTCATATATCGACTTGTTCCACGGCCAAGGAGGCTTGGGACATACTCTGTATATGCCATAAAGGGACACACATTGTTCGTGTCTTTAAAATTCAAGTACTCACAACTAGATTCGAAGATTTGAAAATGTGAGAGGATGACACTTTCTCTATCTTAATCACTGAGCTAACTAACATTGTAACTTCCTTTCATGGTCTAGGTGAGCCTCTTCTCAGCTTAAAGATATGTCATAAAATTCTTAGATCTTTACCCTAAAGGTTTAGGCCTAATATTACCGCTATAGAGGAGACGTCGGATGTCGATATCATGTCCTTTGAGGAATTAGTTGGTAAGCTGTAAACATACGAGAAAACTCATTTGACTACATCATCTATTCAAAAACCGATCCCTAAGCCAAATAAAAGCATTGATTTCCAAACTACTAATGATGAATCTTCGAGGGATGATATCGAATTAGATGATGAGTTACTTGCATATATGACCAAAAAAATTCGCAAGTTTGTGGGAAGAAAAGGAAAAGCATATGTTAAATCTTCGGAAGGGTATAAAAAATATTCACCACAAGTTGCTAATCAAAAACCAACTTTCAAAAAATCAAAGACATCTAAGGCATCCAATATCATGCTTGTCAAGGGTTTGGTCACATTCGATCCGAATGTGCCAACACTCTTAAAAAGGCCAAGAAAAGTTACAAAATCACTTGGAACGATGAGAGCGAAGAAGTGGATAATGAAGGCATTGTAGACTCAATTCGGGTCAATGTACTTGCCACTAGTGTTGATTGTTCTTGTTCATCTCTCTTGGACCTTGTTGATAATAACAATAATTGTGATGAAAATAACGATGAAAGTGAACCGGAAGATCTCCAAGAAGCATTTGATCAATTAGCAAAAGAAAATATCAAGATGAGACAAAAGAATATTAAATTGAAATCTGAACCTGATAAGTGCCAACAAGAAAGAAATATTCTTGAAATTGATCTTGATGAATACAAAAACAAATGCGAAAGATTGACCGACAAATTTTCCATAATCGAAAAAGAAAGAGTTGAGGGTAAGTTTGAGATCGAAGAGCTTAAAAGAAAAATATCCACTCTTGAAAAAGATTTGAGTGATACTAGAGAGATCGTCTTTAGAAATGATTGTGGAGCCAAAAAAATATCTAAGTTAACTCAAACCTTTCATGATAGGAGTGGATTAGGCTTTGTGGATTTGGATAAAGTTTCACCATATGTTCCAAAGAAGAAAGTCAAGTTTGTAAAATCTGAAAAATCATTGATTGATCATTTGTTGATAGAACAAGATTCTATTGCTAGAACAAACTTGACTAAAAATAAGGAAACTTAATCCGTCACAAAAATCCTAAGATTCTCAATACAAACCCTGGACAATCTTCTAAAAGAAAGCCTAGAACTTGTCACTATTGTGGGATTAAAGGGCATATCCATCCTTTTTGCTATAAACTTAAATGAGATAATTCTACCCAAAAGCATTATCCAAATTTTGATAAGAAATGTAAATTTGTGAATAGTCATCGAAACCGAAAAATATCAATGATGAATTCCTAACCAAGATGAATCACCTTGCCACTCAATCTACAAAATTATTTAAGGAAGTTGAAAACTTGACCAAACTTGCTCAATCCTTAAATCTTAACACAACAGTGAAACAATGTAAGAGAAGAACAACCACTAGATCTTAAATATCCAAAAATGTAGGACCAACTTGTTTGGTTGCCCACACTGTACTAAAAGCTGAAAAATCTAATATGTGGTATCTAGATAGTGGTTTCTCTCGACATATGATAGGAGATAAATCTCTTTTTGTTGATTTTGAATCATGCACAGGTAGCCTTGTTACATTTGAAGATAGCAATAAAGTAAAATTATGGGTAAGGGCACCATTAATACCTCAGGCATTCCTAAATTAAATGATGTTCTTTTTGTTGATGATTTAAAGGCCAATTTGCTTAGCATTGGTCAATTTTGTGATGCATCTCATAACATGCAATTTTCTAGGGATAAGTGTGAAATAATTGATTCCATTGGTGCCTTCATTGTGAAGGGCAAATGCTCTTCTGATAATTATTATTGCATTGAGATGTGTCCCTTAGTCGCTTGTAATCACATTTTGCTTGATGACGTAGAGCTATGGCATCAATTCTTAGGTCATGTGAATTTTTTCGATTTGCATCGGATCACTCAAAAAGACATTATCTGTGGAATTTCTAAAATTCCTAGTGGCAAAGGCCTTATTTGTGGTGGTTGCATGAAAGGTAAACAAACCAAAAATTGTCATATTATAACAAACCTTATTGCTACCACCAAATGTCTTGAGTTGATTCACATTGACCTTATGGGAATATCTCGCACTCTAGCCTAGGTGTAAAAAGATACATCCTTGTAGTGGTGAATGATTTTTCTAGGTATTCTTGGGTCGGTTACTTAAAAGATAAATCGGATGCTTACACTTGCTTTGAAATTATTTGTAACCGAATCCAAAATGAAAAAGGGTACTCCATTATCCATGTTAGAAGTGATCATGGAAAAAAATTTGAGAATTCCAATATAGAGAAATATTGCGATAAAAAGGCAATTAAACATGAGTTTTCTTCTCCCCATACACCTCAACAAAATGGGATTGTGGAGAGGAAAAATTGCACTCTTCAAGAAATGGCACGTGTTATGCTCCATTCAAAAAGGTATCAAGAAATCTTTGGGCCGAAGCCATTAACACGGCTTGTTATACTAACCGTTTGTATTCTCGACCCAGTACCTCTCAAACACCCTATGAAATTTGGAATGGAAAGAGGTTGATGGTCAAGTATTTCCGTACTTTAGGAACAAGTGTCATATTTTGAGAGATAGCGAATCTCTTGGTAAGTTTGACTCTAAGAGTGATAATGGGATTTTTCATGGATATTCTACCACGAGTCGGACTTATCGTGTTTTTAATCTTCGAACATCTACTCTTGTGGAATCCTCTAATGTTGTTATTGATGATACTTCTATAGATGAAAAAGAAAAATCTAGTGAGAATGATGAGTTATTTACTTTGGATATTTTTGAGGGAGATTCTAATATTCCCCTATACTTCTCCTCCGATGAGGATTTTGATGTGGATACCTCCATAAATAAAGAGGACCCTTTACCGGGAAATTCTTTTGAGAGAGAAACATCAGAATCTATTTAAGTTGAGTTGAAACCTTCTTCTAGAGTTTCTAAAAACCATCCTATTGATCAAGTCATAGGAAACATTAGTGATCCCATTATGACACATAGAAAAACTAGAAATGTTGTTCACTGTGTTTGCTATACTTCATCTCTTAAACCCAAAAAGGTCGAAGAAGCTTTAAATGATGAGTGTTGGATTGAGGCTTTTTATGAAGAATTAGAACAATTTGAATGTAATAAAGTTTGGAGTCTTGTGCCTCGTCCTACACACACAAATGTCATAGGAACTAAATGGGTCTTTAAGAATAAGAGAGATGGTGATGGTGTTGTGAGAAATAAGGCTCGTCTTGTTGCGCAAGGGTACTCTCAAATTGAGAGAATTGATTTTGATGAAACTTTTGCCCCCGTTGCTCAACTTGAGTCTATTCGCTTATTATTAGCGTTTTCAGCTCACTTGGGCTTTATGTTATATCAAATGTACGTTAAAAGCGCATTCTTAAATGGTGATATAAAAGAGGAAGTTTATGTTGAGCAACCAAAAGGATTTATTGACCCTTATTTTCCATCTCATGTGTACCGGCTTAGGAAAGCCTTATATGGTTTAAACAAGCTCCTTGAGCGTGGTATGAGCATCTTTCGGATCATTTATTAAATACTGGCTTTGTTTGAGGGGGAGTTGATCAAACCTTATTTCTGAAAAAGATGGAAAACAATCTTGTCATTGCTCAAATATACATTGATGATATTATTTTTGGTTCCATTAGTGATAAGCTTGCTCAAGAATTTGGTTCTCAAATGTATCACGAGTTCCAATTGAGCCTCATAGAAGAATTGTCTTATTTCCTTGGCTTTCAAATTCGTCAAATGAGTGATGGGATTTTTCTCACTCAATCTACTTATGCCAAGGATCTAGTTAAGAAGTTTGGGCTTTATAATGCTAAATCTACTAGAACCCATATGAGCACTAGTGATAAACTAGGGAAAGATAGTTCCGGCTTTTGCATTGATCCTACTTTGTATAGGAGTATGATAGGTAGTCTTCTCTATCTCACCACTAGTCGTCCAGATATTTCTTTTAGTGTTGGTGTTTGTGCCCATTTTTAGTCCGATCCTAAAGAATCACATCTTATTGCTGTAAAATGGATTATTCGATACATAAAAGGCACTTCTTCTCTTGGTTTGTGGTATCCTAGGGGTACTAATATTGACTTGGTTTCCTATTTCGATGCCGATTGGGCCGGATGTGTCGATGATCACAAAAGTACATCAGGTGGTTGTTTTTACCTTGGGAATTGTCTTATTGCATGGCATAGCAAAAAGCAAAGCTGTGTCTCCTTATCCACAGCTAAAGAGGAATATATTTTTGCCAGATGTTGTTGTACACAATTGCTTTGGCTTAAGCAAATGCTTCTTGAGTATGGCTTTACCATTACCACTATGACCGTCTTTTGTGATAATACCAGTGTGATTTACATCTCTAAGAATCCTGTTCAACACTCTCGCACCAAGCACATTGATATAAGACATCATTTTATTAGAGAGCTTGTTGACGAAGGGATTGTCACACTTGAATTTATTCCCAATCTAGATCAAAAGGCCGATATATTCACCAAACCTCTTGACTCTCTTAGGTTTGAGTTTTTACGTAAATCTATTGGCTTGATTTCATTAGAATGATTAGATTGAGGGGGAGTAATTCTTTTTATTCTTGTGTACTTATTATTCTTGTAGTTTCCTATTTCTATGCTATTGCATGTATTATTTATTTGCCTTGTTATTGCTCTTGTTTATCCTTGTTATTGCTCTTGGTTATCTTCCATTGTTACTCTTATTTCGGGAATTTAAGAGTTTTACTTGTTTTAGCTTGCTCACGTGTCAGATTTTGGTTTTCCCTTATTGTCTTTCTGGAAAAAAAGGGGGAGAATATTTGAAGGGGAGCACTTTCTAATTATGTTTGCTGCAGGGCCTTAGAGTTGGGGAGATAGTTGGGGAGATATTTCGGCACATATTATGTTTACAGGGGGAGTTAATTCATTTGCAGGGCTATTTGTGCAAGCTTTCTATGCTTGTCTTTACATCGTTTTATTTCTAGCCTTTGCTTTCTCTCTTTCTCACATTTGTTCCCTATGTGATATTGCAGGTTTATCTGATCTTCTCTACTTGTAGGTTATTGTAGCAGATTAGGTTTTTTATTGTAACCGGATAGGTTATTTTGGCTGGCATGTTTTAGCCTTTTCTTCTTTTGTTGTTTTTGTTTTGGAAAAGCCAAAGGAGAGATTGTTACCATTTTCTATGTTGGCTATTTTCCAAAATATTTATTGTATCTTGTTCTTCTATTTTGTTTTGGGGTAGAATAGGCTAGATGCTTCTATCCTTGAGCTTCGAAGATCATGATGCGGTTCATCGTCAACAAATCGAAGTTGTCTTACTGTTCTAATGATCATTGGATTGTCGCTTCGTCATCGATATCAAAGTTTCCTTCCATTCTTTCATTTTTTCTTCAGCATTAGTCCCGTAGGATAGGTTATCGATAACCCTAAGAGCTCTGTTATCGATAACCAACATAGTTGATTTCCTAGCATTTTTTCCGCAGAGGAGGTTATCGATAACCTTTTCCACCTATTGGTTATCGATAACCTCTTCCACCTAGTTATCGATAACCAGCATTGTAGGTCGTCTAGCCATTTTCTTGCACAGGAGGTTATCGATAATCTTTTCTGCCTTGTTATCGATAACTGGCAGTGTTTTTGGCCCAACTTATTTTCCGAGGAAGTGGTTGTCACACTCCAAAATTTTATTGAATCCCAAATTGATTATTTTTAAATTCATAAATCGACCTTGGCCTCATGATCGTGATTTCCCTTCGTTGACATCTAACATGTTCGGTTGCGATTCGTCCGTCTCGTTTGCACGTAAGCATTCGATCGTTTTATTCATCGTGATTCCTTCGGAAGGCCGTGGTATGACCTTTGGACATCAAGTAAGTATGACCAACCATGGGGAGTGCTCGTGGAAGTGCCATGGAGCAGTCGGTTGAGTTTCAGCCCAATCTGGGCACTTTTTGTTCTCCCCGTCCGGATGGAGAAAGTTGAAGTTCCGGACGGAGGGATTTCCTACACCTAGTTCGATTGCAATTGACCTGGTCCGGACGGTGGAAGGTCCCGTCCTGAACAAGTGGGGTCCCCGTCCGGACGGGGAAGAAGGTTGTTCCGGATGGAGGATTTTCCTGCGTTCCTCTCTGCAGATTAAGGCTTGGTCCGGATGGAGAAGGTCCTGTCCGGACGGGAAGGCTTTGAATTGTGCGATTTTTAAGGCTAAATGAAGGGCAATTGTGTCCTTTTTGCTCCCAATCCAACCCATAACCCTCAAAATCGTGGGGAGGCCTCTCATTCTCTCATTTCCCTAACCCTAGCCTCTCTCTCTCTCTCTCAAACTCCATTGGAGCTTTAGCTCCCAAGCTGCAATCAAAGGCTGTAACACGCTCCAATCTCGAAACCCGAAGTAGTAACGTCGCTCTATGTGTCGAGAGCTCTTCAACAATGTGCATATCGAAGTCGTTCTTCGTGGATCCTTGGTAAGTCGATTTCCCCAAGTGGTTTTCTCATGTGTTCTTCTTAAGAAACGTTGTTTCTAACATCGTTCTCTATCCGTTGGCGTACATAGGTTCGTGAGTGCGGATTGCGGCGACGGCGACTTTTCCGGCGATTTTCCGGCGAGACGACCCCGGTGATAGTTAAAGTGGGTAACTTCTAGATCCTACTCGATGTGCATAAGTCGTGCTTATTCCATTTCGTGATTCCGTCAATTCAATGGTTTGTTGATTATGTTTAGTCGGGTCACCTTCACGTTAAATTCTATTCGATGGATCTAAGTTGGGTAACGAGTGTTCCTATCATCTTCGGTGGGTGTCGTAGTGATTTTGATTGGAGGTGTGGGTTGAGTCGATTGTTGGATTGTGTCTAGGCACCTTGAAACCTTATGCATGTCAAGTGTTTGATGAAATGTCGAAGTGACCTTGAGGTGAGTACTTGAGTGCTAATCCTTGTCAAATTGTGATGTTTGAAGTAAATGGACTTGGGAGACTTGTTGGTGACACCTTGGGTTGAGTGTACGATAAATTAGTATCCTCAAGAGTATTTCAGAAGTTTGTTGTCAAGTGTGTCTAGATAATGAGAAAATTGTGCCGTGATGAATTGATGTGGGAACTTGTGGTTCGTGATATGACTTGGGTTGTCGATTGGGAAGTTTTGTGAGGCGTAGTCTTGGAACATGTTGTCGGGAACATCTTGTTAGTTGGACTTGAATGATTTCTCTTTGGAACGTGAATGTGGAAAGTTGGGAAGAATGAGTGGTGTGTGCTTAGGAATGAGCATTGTGTCATTGCTTGGGTGGACGAATTGGGTGAATAATAGTGGATTGTGACGCGTGGAACTACTTGGGAAATTTGGGTAACCCATTGTTGATAGTGACATTCGGTGTCACGTGGGGAATGATTCTAGCTTCGGGCTAATCCGTGTGGAACGAACTTGAGAGTTCAAGGATGATATCACCCAAAATGAAATACACGCAATGAATGCAATGAATTCCAAATACGGGGATGGATCCTACTAGGACCACTCTTGGGCAATCGAAAATCCATAACTTGAACGAAATCCAATTAAGTTCCAACAAATGGTGAGTTTTGTGAAAAGTCCCAAATCGATTTGGAAATCCTATCTTTTTTTATAAAATGTAAGGATTTGGGAAAATAGTCTTGGAATCTATGTTTGTGAAAACTCACGAATGGTTGGTTGTTTTGGAACAATGGAACTTTCTTGGAAAATGATGTTTGGATCACGGGCCTTATATGGGAAACTTGGAAATTGTTGTTGGAACTGTATAGTGGGCTTGGCCCACCGACTCTTCGGAGGAGTGTGGATTATCAAGTGCTTTTTATTCAGGCCGAGGCCTTAGGATGTACCGAAAGGGGTCTCCCACGACATTGCGCAATGGGGGTAGTACTAAACCTTCCCGACGGACGGGGAATCGAGGAATATACGTATAGAGGTTGATCCCCTCTATGACGGAATGGCTAAGCACGATTGAGAATACTTGACACGGAGGTGGGATGCCCGTGATACTTGGAACAAAATGGGAAATTGGAATACGTTGGCAATACGGAAAACGAACCCTTTACATAGTGTGAGTCGACATGTGTCAATCTTTGGAAGAATGTAATTTGGATTTGATAACACTTGACCTTGATACTACTTAAAGAGGAAAGAACATTTTTTTTGACGAAATGAAAGTACTTTGATATCTCAATATCTCCCAATCTAAAGAACACCAAAATCCCCAATACTTTGGTATCTCACTAAAGGAAAGAAAATGGACAGGGTTGTCGGGGATTCCATGGCTTGGTTCGGTGGTTTTCCTTTGGTATTGGTTTTGAAGGCGTGGTTTTGGTTCGGTAGATCTTACGGTTGTCTTGCACGATGGGTTTTGGTTTGGTGCTTCGTTGGGTGTTACTCTTAGCTTTACCTACGGTGTGTGTGCTTGCATTGCACTTCACAGTTTGCTTTACTTTTCTTGGGCCTTTCACTTAGGACTGCACGTTCCGTGCATGCCTTGTAGTCTTTAGCCGTTACCGTCACTGAGCTAGTGTTTTGCTCAGACCCTCCACTCTTTCCCTCTCTAGGTTGTAGCAGCTATTCTTGTAGGGATTCTTGGAGAGTTGGCTTGCAGCTGATTCTGTTGGAGCTGCTGACTTGAGTTCGTGGCTCCCGAGGGTGGGTGGGACCCTCGCCTTTCTCCCTTACTCTTTACAGTTTCAGTTTTCAGTTCAGTAGTTATACTTCTTTTTGTACTTCGTTCAGTTGATATTGTATCATAAGGAAATGTAATGAGAACTTCTACTGTACTACTTTTGCTACAGTTATTAACTCCCACTATTGTATATTTAAAAAAATGTTTCTCAAAATTGTGGGATGTTACAATTGGTATCAGAGCTTTCGATATGAATACCTTTGGACCGTGGGAAGACACCTAGTCTTCATGGGTTCCACAGGATCATTACGGATGACACGAGTACTCTCGTGTGCCTTGGTGCACCGTTGGTCTGTGTTGCTTCTTCGAAGTCGTCCGTTTTGTTTGGACTCCTTCTTGCGTCCTTGAGTTTCTTGGGTTGTTGGGAGATGTGTGTCATTCCTCCCTTGAGCTAGTGATGCGTCGTTGATTGAGTGTCCCGATGCCTAGCTTCTTTGAGATTGTGATGTGCTTCCGTTGTTCCATTGCGCTGTGATTATTTTTTGTGGATATTCGTTTGGCAATTGTGACTCTTTCGTTGGGTGTTGAGTTTCTCCTTCTCATCAGAAGTAGAGTGTTGATTACTCTTGCTGACCTAGAGGATACATGACATTTATGCGGTTTGCTTGGATGCTTCCTTGAAATCCTTGGTGCGATTGGCCTTTCATTGGTTGTTGGTTTTCTCCGAACCCTCATTATCGAGTGTTGTTCAGCGTGGTAGGACTTCCTGTGGTGTTGAAGTTGTGTTTCAGATCACCTACCATTCTCGTAATTGTAAGGTACTTTGCCTCTCGTGATTCGGTAAACCCTTGCGGATTCTTAAAAGA
>NMUG010013083.1:0-10197 GCA_002855965.1 Monotropa hypopitys
TCAAGTATAAAAGGAGGTGAATGCTTCATCTACAAGGGCGGGAATCTCTGGTACCAACACTCTGCCTAAATTACTTCACAGTTTCCTGCCTTCATTTCTTTCGATTAGGATTAAGTTTCTCTCTTATCGGGACTAACTTGATCATCGGAGGGCCTTCAAGCCACTTGGCTAGGGGGTCATCTAACCTTTGTGGTTGCAGAACATTCTTGCGAAGTGGGAATAGCAACAAACAGGATATTGGCGAAGTAGCAGATCAGTCAAAGTCAACCAAAAGTCTATAATCTTGCAAGGGTAAGAATTATCCTCGCACAGGTGGTAATCAAACCTTACAAAGTGCTTTGAGTTGTTTAACCAGGCAAGCTCCTAGCCTTGTGAATATTTCGAGTGTCCATGAACTGTTGTCTTGAGTTGCTTTCTGGTGCACTTTAAACTTTGATAGTCTTCCGGGTGTTATCGAACTTTTGAGCACTTCTGGGTGCCTCGAACCTTTGCAAGTCCTTCAACCAAGGAACTTGACTTCCAATACAAGTGAATAATGAAATAAAGATGAGGAAGACAATCTCTTCCTCTTATAAATGAAGAACAACTCTCTCTAAATATTTTACAATGAATAGTCACTTTTGTTAAATAGTCCATTTTTGCGAGTTCTATTATGAAAGTTTATTTTTGTTACAGATGTCTTAATTATGGTCCATCTTTGGATAAGGAAGCTTATGCTTTAGTCCATTATTGGGAGTTGATTTTTCGGTATGAATGTTTTACTATGGCCCAATTAGGTACATGGAAGCTTTTTGCTTCTGCCCATTCGTTGGGAGTTAATATGGATGTGCAAACATCGGGCATTACAAACATTGGATTTACTTTGCAATTGTCCCGGGACAATCAAAATCGGACAATTCCAAAGTAGGGGCTACGATCAGGACATAGTGTAAACTGAAGCAACAAAGTTGGAAGAATTTTTTAGCAGATTTCCAAGAAAAACATTGACATTAAGAATGGTCTGACATTGCCGAACCAACATTACAAAAGATGTCATGAGAGAGAAAATGGCACGTAGACCACAAAATTCAATGGCATGCAAGCCGAACAAAACCTAATTCTTCGGCACAATATACCGGTTAACATAGAAAAACAAAAAATATTACGAAAGGGCAGTATCCATAGCTAGAGGATCCTCATCAGTAGACCCGTCTGCAGCCGTAGCTAGAGGTTCTGCATCAACAGGTTCATCCGCAGCCGGGACATGAGGATTCTTAGCTAGAGCAGTCGAGAAGCTGGAATAGAGGGGAGAATTAGCAGGAACTTCAGCCATATCTATGCCAAATAGGTAGCCTCTCTTCAGTGTGTCTTCCTGGATTATGGCCACCTGCCGGGAATACTCTGCCTTGGTTACGTCGAAGCCTGCATCATACCCTTTCGCGTCAGCATCCTCCAGCTCCACCTGGTGTCGGGCTTCAGCCTCCGACGCTCGGTGCACATCCTCAACATGGGCCTAGACCTCCTCTTTATAGGCCTTCACTAGGCCCCAATAGCCTTTTGAAGCTGGGCATTCAAAGAGTTAGGCCACAACTTTGGCGGCCTTCGAGTTTTGTTCAGACCTTTGATAGTGTTGGGTCTTATTTAGCAGAGCCGCATCAAGGGCCAAGGACTGCCGCCAATCTCTAGAGATGTAATGCACAACCTGGAGATAGAATAAATCGGAGCTCATGAGTTAATAAAACTGTTTGCAATATGTAAAGCAATGGTGTTATCTAGAGAGCCAGGGATAGCCCAGAGCTATAGATTTCGTCCCGGGTCTTGGGAAGCGTTGCCTCGTTATTCAAGAGTGGGATGGACTGGGCTAGAGCCGGAGCAACTCTCGACATTTTTACAGAACTAGAGGGTAATACGTCGTGACCTTAAAAGTGGATTTGAGGGCTCTAGAGAACCGGTGCCGATGATGTCCCGTCTTCCAATAGGTGAGCAAGTTCAGTCTTGTAATCCTGAATATGATGTTTCTCTAGAGAAATCATTACCAACCTTTGGTTCTTGCTTATCGACGTGTCCTGTAGCTCTTCTGGGATAAAGGGAAGGATCTAAATCAATAGTTCTTGGTGGGGTTCTCTGGGTGGCTCTGGAACAATATTATGAGCGGACATCACCCTGGTGGGGATCCCCATATTAAGGAAGGGTAGGTTCTTTCAGCAAGTCATCAGGGGAGGCAAATCAGTTTTTGGATTAGAGTGGGATCGCTTTGGAGATTCGACCACAGCAGTGTTTTCCTGAATCACAATACCTATAGCCTTGGGTTTTCTCTTCTTAATGAAAGAGTGGTATGTCGGAACGTATCCAAGCAGCGTTGGGCATCGAGAGACTTGATGTCAATCTTGTAGAAAGCTTTGATCCAGTCCTTGGAAATGTTCTTATTCAATCGGCCCACTAGTCTTGGATTTGTAGAACACAATGTAATATGATTACTACTTGCGGTATGGGGAAGAAAATGCAAATTGAAGTAGACTGCTACTGACTGAATGATGCAGGAACCCAAGGGATTTCTTCCGGACCAGACTCGTATGTGCCCCACACCGTAACATATTCATTCCCACACTGATTGGAATCCAGGAGACGGTCAATGGCATGGTCGAGGTCCCTTCGAATCGCTGTAAAATACCATTTGGAGGCCTTGTTCTGGTTGATGCAATACATGCCAAAGAAATCGTAGGTCCCAAAGTCTAGCTTGAATAGCCGGTCGAGTTCGGCTACAAACATCACAATCCGAAAGAAATTGACTGTGAGCTGAGCCATAGTTAGGCCCAACACAGAGAGGATCTGGCCTAAGTATGAATCGATGAGGAACCTGACCCCTCCCTCTATGATGTCCATTAGAGGGATGACCAATTGTCTGGCCTTGTCGGCGACTATTGGATTACCATCATCATCTTTTGTCACTAACGTGCCTACCACATCGTCCGACATGCAGTACTTTTGCTAGAACTCCTCGACCTTCTGCGGTGAGTCAAAATGGGCTCGGAATGGGCTGCCATTACTGGTTTCTGTCGTACTATCACGATTTCCAAACATGTCGTCCTGTACCTGACCAAACAAATACAAGGGATTAGGAACTAAGACGGTCTGGGAAAAGACACAGCCACCCCAACTCAATTGAGTCGGGTTGGTTGGTCAGCAGGGTGGTACGGTAAAGTGGCAAAACATGCGCCAAAGGTGCCACAGTATAGGCAAAAGGCCAAAAACAAAACTCAGAGACTCAAAATCAGCCTTGATGGCTCTATTCACACCAGGAGGGGAAAGAGGAATGAAAGGAGAACAAATTACATGGAGATTGGAGGGAAGGAGATGTCGGATATCAATGGAATCTAGAGGAGGTTTGTCGGTGGATAGTAGTGGTTGCAGAGGTTTTTTGGCGTATAGAGAGAAGGGGAAATAGAGGCTCCAACTCTCCCCCTCGAGCTATTTATAGAAAAGTGACAGATCGGCTCCCCAACAGCCAGCGGGAATCCCAAGAGCCATACAAACATCCAACCTAGATAAGACACGTGGACGGAAGCTTCCAGAAGATGGATAGTGACCATCGGATGAAGGTCGCACGACTCTTGCCCGGATCGATTACTCCTATGCTTGGCTCGGGAGTTGTAGCAAGCAAAGAGTCAGTAAATAAGTCATAGCAGAAACTGTTATTCCAGGCCTTTATAGATAGGGGCTCCCATACCATGATGGTCAGTGGGTCGACAGGGCCAATGGGAGACATATTCGGTACGATTAACGAAACTCAATTCTTACAAACCTATTGCTTTGAAAGAATTGAGAGGCTATTATGGTAACCAAACTATGTCAAGCCTACGGGTTGGGTAAACGGAGCATGCCCACAGGGGCCAGGCCCATGATGGGTAGATTGTCCAATCCGGGTGATGGAATGATGGGATGTACCTGAACAGCAATAACATCATGGTTAGGTGAACTATAGGCCCACAATGGCAGGATGGAAAGCAACCAACTCTGTTGATAAAGGGTATTATGGTCTCCGGACCATGCCTCCATGGTCATAAACCAAGTGATGGCTCATATGGTGCCGGACTATACAGAGTCAGACTGTATCATGCACATATTCGGTAGTCAAGTCAGTGGTCCGGTAGCAATAGGTTGTCGAATCTCATGGATCGTACCGGACCAACGGATCAACGTGTATGGCAGGGATCGTGGGATATCTCGGTAACAGACCGGATATTGTGGGAGCTCTACACTCCTGTAAATCTTGTCGAAGATCGTGGACCGATATACCACATCGGGAGCGGGAACTTACCTATAAGAGGGAGGGGACCTGCCTATGAGAAGCAATACATGTTACTCCATATTCTTACTTGTTAGAGTACTATTTTTTCCCTTGTACTGCTCCTACTGACTTAGGCATTGGAGTGTCATTCCAGCAGACGGTGCCGGGTAGCATTGATGGTCTTCTTTGGTTGCAGATCTCTCCTCATAGGTAGCACATAGATTGAAATTAGCACTTGGAGCTCCATCAGAATGTCATGATCCTTAGAACCCACACTAAACTATATGTGGATGAAATTATTTGATTACAGGGAGTTTCAGTGTCAACTGTAAGCGATCGAGATCCTAAGTCCACTTCAAGGTTTTGGTCGAATTTACAACTTGTTTGGAGGATATATTACGATTTTGTGTGCTAGATTTTATGGATGTTGGGGTGATTATCTACCACTTATTGAGTTCGTCAATAATAACAATTTTCAAAGTAGTATCAGTATGGCATCATATGAGGCACTTTATGGGAGACAATGTTGTACTTCTATTTGTTGGAGTGATGTAGGAGAACATTAATTATTGAGTCCAAAATTAATTCAGTAATTTTTCGAGGAAGTGAAATTAATTTGGGAACGGATGCAGATTGCCCAAAACTGACAGAAACGTTATGCTGATAATCAACATCGGGAGTTAGAGTTTGAGATTGGAGATTATGTTTTCATTTGGGTTTCTCCATAGAAAGGGGTAATGCGATTCAAGGGCAAGGGAAAGTTAGCCCCGATATACGTAGGACCATATGAAATGATTGGAAAGGTGGAGTGACAATGTATCGGCTAGCATTGCTTATAGAGTTATTGAAATTACACAATATTTTTCATGTGTCAATGCTTCGTAAATACATTCAGGATGAATCCCATATCTTGAAAGTAGATGTTATTGAGCTACGAGAAGATATGGTATATGAAGAACAACCTATACATATTCTAGACAAGAAGGAGGAAATTATACAGAATAGAGTGATACCTTGGATCAAAGTACTTTGGCGACACTACGGCTTGGAAGAAGCAATGTGGGAAGATGAGGATACAATAAAGGCTAAGTATCCGCACCTCTTCTTATCAGATATTTTTAAATTCTGAGGGCGAAATTTGCTAAGTGGGGGTGAATTGTAATATTTATTCAAAATTTTATCGAGATTATAAAAAAAATAAAGTTTAGGGAAAATTTATTAAATTTTATAAGAATAAACTAAAACAGATGAGTAAATTATGGTGACTTGACTAAAATCAAGAAGGATTAGGAAATAGTTAGATCAAAATATAAGAATTATTTATATGGGGATAATTTGGCAAAAGGGAAAAAATATAATTAGGTGTATCTAAACTTGGCGAGGGATACCACATGAGATAATTACCTAGGTGGTTTATGTTATATGGTGGGATAGGAACCATATTATCTTTTTTGTTTATAAGAAAAGTGAATACATGTTTGAGGTGGTGTTTGTAATGGTTGAGAATTTAATAAAAGATTTCAAGGAATTTTAATTATATTCCCATGATTTTGGTTGATTTTAAATCCCAAAATATTCAAATTAGAATTTATTTCGTAAATTCTTGGAAGCAAATCCTTCATTTGTATCTATTGGCGGTGATTAGAAAGGTTCGGGTTGATTCGGGTGAGTGTTGGGAGGCCTGGAGGCCCCACACAAAATCCACCTTCTATGCCCAACATTTCGATATACAACCCTTGTTGTATATCGAAATGCTCGGCATTTCAATATACTCTTTTTGGCATTTCGATATAGAAAGCCACTGCTCACCCTTCCTCTTTGCATATTTCGATATGCTCTTCCTTGCATTTCGATATGAAATGCATTTCGATATATGGTTGCCTCGAGTTCTGCATATCGATATGCTCCTTTATATAATTCATGCAGAGAGATAGTATTTCGATATGCACTTGTGTGCATATCGATATGTTCCTTCACAAAAATTCGATCAGTGAGTCTGCATTTCGATGTACAATAGGCCATATATCGAAATACAATCTTCTTCAGTGTTGAGCAGCAAGGTTGTATATCGATATACAGCTTGCTCTATATCGATATACTGCTTCAGCAGACAGAATTTTGAAAAGATCATTAAGGGCATTTTGGTCACTTTGCCCATGTTTTGAGCACACATATAAAGGGGAAACCTTTACTCTTCACCAGAACACTCTCCCTCTTTCCCTCTCCTAGTCGTCACTCTCATCTCTCTCTCTTTCTCCCATTTCTCTCTCACTTCTCTCTAGATTTGTGAGTGATTGAGGGACATTGGAAGATTTTCATCCTCACAAACGTTGAAGAGGAGGCCGAGGGCTACACGGTGGTGTGCTTGTTCGGGTGCTCGTAAAGAACCCCTCACCTAGGGTTGTGTAAGTCTTTGTGTTTAATCCATTTAAGGTAGAGTATGCTTATCCCTTGTATCTCCTTTGGTGGGTTGCTCTCTTCTCCCTTCACATGTTAAGTAGAATGAGGATTTGTTTCGTAGTCACCTTGTGGGTTCAATTACTCCCAAATTGGTTGAGGTTTTATGTTACTATGGGTCTAAATTGACCTTTCTTGTCATCAATTTCAAGATCCCCAAACAAATTTTGAAACACCTAATTTGTATAAAACCCTAATTTTGGATCCTGGTGAAATGTTGAAATTGAAGGGGCTAACATTGAAATTGATGATTGCTAAATGGTCCTATGACCTTATAAATATTTCAATTTGAGGAATTTGATATCAATTTTGAAAATTCATGTTTGGTCACTAAGGGTAATTAGGAGGTATGGATGCCTTAATCCCGAGAATTTAATGAATGTTTTAAATTGACCATTAACATGAAGGATAAATTAAGTTGGCTAAATTATCACACGGAAATTTTGTTCCCTGAGTGGATCACATTCATTACATTGCACAATAGGGGTCGACTGGAGCCCTTTCTAAGGTAGGAAAATTCTGAGAAACATACGGTTGGTAGCTGGCAAGCGACTAGCGCAGAACAAACCGAAACTTAACAAATTCTTAATAATGTGGTTGTGCCTCCCTTAATTTCGTTAAGTTTGAGATGAGATATTTGAAAGAAATACTTCTCCTTGAATTCGTCAAGTTGAGCTTTTGAAAGAAAAACCAATAGTTTTGGGAATGGAATTTTGGAAAGAAATTGGAAAAGAATTTTGAACTATGAAAGGGTCCTCATCGCTTGCATACATATTTTATTCTCACACTCGCTTATATTGTCCCAACTTGGGATATATTTGGGTATAGGCTTTCTATACTAGGATGTTGCCTAACCCTCTATTTTTAGGTACCGACACGGCTGTCTGACTTAGAGCTTGGAGCTTGGGGTGCCATTTCCATGAGTATCCTCATTTGGTTTCTTTCAGTTTATTTAATTTCAAATTCATGTTCCCGAGACTGTAATATTGATTTTTGGTTAGACTGCAAACTTAAACATATGTGTGATGTTGTGTGTGACATTCCCCCTTCCCTTCCTTTACTTTCCGCACTTTGGAATGGGTAGATGTTTAATTTTATTAGTCCATGTTATCATCTTTTATAATTCAAAAAAATATGGTTTGAAAATCCGGGACGTGACAACTTGGTATCAGAGCTTTCGTTCGAAAACTTAGGCCTTTGTGGAGACCTTTGGTCTCGATGGGTGCATTGTTTTGAAAGTTGTATTCATGTGATATGCTTGGAGTGTGTATACATTGCATGAGGACCATGCCTTTTTATAAGAAACTAACTAAATGGGATCTTTCCTCTAAATCTAATGGTGTGTTGTAGGGTGATGTTGATCCCCTAGTGGACTCCTTGTCTTGGTATTATTATTCCTATGAATCTAGCTCCAGTAGATGGTGTCTAGGGCTTCCTTGCCTCATTCTTGAGAAGTGGACCTTTTATCCGTGTGGTTCTATTCTATTCTGTAGTTGGGTATGAGTCTTGATTCTAGCTAATCTTTGGCATCCTTCCTTTCTGTAGTTGCTATGCCTCTGCGAAGAGCCTTGGGTTGAGGAAGGGGACGTCAAGGACTCCATATCCCTGATGCTACTAGTTAGGAAGTCACGCGCCAGTATGGTGACTTTGCCGATGATATTCCTCCTGTCATGCTAGCTCCTAAGGGACTGGTTATTCCCAATCAGTTCATGCGAGAATTTGTTGTAGCCATGGTCGAGGTGAGCCGTGGAGTGGCCCCTCCCAGGAAAGCACATGGTGATCGTGCTATCTAATCTCTTTGAGAATTCCGCCATATGGATCCTCCCAAGTTCAGTGTGGAAGGGGATCCATTGGCAGCAAATCATTGGTTGTCTGAAGTTTTGAAGATCCTGGACATGCTGAGAATCTAGGAGAACCATATGAGAATTTCCTTCGCTTCGTATCAGTTCATTGATGAAGCCAATGAATGGTGGTCCACTATCATCGAAGCTCGTCGTGATGCATTGAGGGCTTCTAGACTTCAATCCCTTGATTGCCCAAGATCCAATTGGTGCTACGATGTGGCCAGAGTTTGAAGCTATCTTTGAGAGCCAGTATTTCCAGGAGTCTTATCGTGATTAACTCTGAGAGCACTTCGAGAGATTGGAGCAAGGCTCCATGTCTGTTACCTAATATTCTGTCAAGTTTCAGGCGTTGTCCAGGTTTGCCCCTAATTTGGTCAGTTCTGAGGAAAGGAAGTGCTAGCGGTTCGAGAAGGGTCTGCACTCCTCTGTCCAGTGACTTGTGATGAGTCAAAGGATCATGAATTTTGTGGACATGGTTGAATGTGCCAGAACAATTGAGCCGAAGAGAAAGGCTCTCAAAGAGGTTTGTGGTTGGGAACCAAGAAGGCAGGTGTCTAGATCCAATTCTTCTTCCGGTAGCTTTGGGAGGAAGAGGCAGCGTGAGCGTTCCCGTTTCTCCAAGGGACGGGGCTCACAGGCCAGTGTTGTAAGTCTTGGAGTCTCGACCAGGCAAGAAGTTGTTTGTCACCGTTGCAATCAGCCAGGGCATTACCGTACCGAGTGTCCCTTGTTAATATGCTTCGATTGTGGTCAGTCCGGTCATATCTCCAGGGGGTATCCTGCGAAGGCTGGTGTTCGGAGTGAGATAGGTTCAGTTCAATAGACTCAACCTGGTCAGCATATGTAGATTGGTCCTGCTTCATCGGGTCAGAGTTCTAGAGCAGATCGTGTCGGTACCTCAGTTCCTGGTCAGTCATCTGAACACTAGGGTGGTCAGGGTCGAGGTCAGTTTGCTTGGGGTAGAGCTTATACTATTCCAGTGGTTTCCCATTCTGCAGTTCAGCAGCCGCAGCCTAACACTTCTGTTGTGCGGGAGTACGTTCCTTGTTTATGGTCCTTTTGCTGACGTCTTGATTGATTCTGGAGCATCACACGCATTTCTCGCTGCATCTTTCACATCCATGTTAGGTTTGAGGTTAGACGTTTTGACTTTTCCTATGATGGTAGAGACTCCCGTTGGTGGTAGAGTTCCGTTAGATCGCATCGTTCGTGGTTGCTACCTCATCATTGAGGACCTGTTGTTCATTAGTGATTTCATAGTTTTGGCTATGTCCGGGTTCAATCTTATTCTGAGCATGGATTGGTTGTCCACCTACCATGCCACAATTGATTATCATCGTCGGTGTGTTAAGATTATGTCACCTGAAGAGGACTTCTTCTATTTTCATGGGGAGCATAGTGAGCCCCTATAGAATTGTCATTATAATCCTAAGAAGCGAGGATCCCTTCAGTGTTTGTTGGCCAGCTTGTGCTTGGACGACGTTGCTTTCCGTCCTATGGTGTTGCCCCTTGTGGTTTCTAAGTTCCTAGATGTCTTTCCAGACAAGTTTCCTGGATTGTCTCTCGAGAGGAATGTGCAATTTTTTATTGATCTTGTGCCAGGGACTTATCCCATTTCTGTTCCTCCTT
>NMUG010013084.1:0-10194 GCA_002855965.1 Monotropa hypopitys
AACCAACAATATTACCCAGATTTTTCCACAAGTTGTCCCTACATCTAGGATTGGGACTCGCATAAACGGTAGACACAATCCAATTCTCCTAGTTATTTTTCTTGACCAGAACATGGATGGCTTGGTTGTCGATATGAACAGTAGAGATGTTCACTCGATTAGGGTCCCAGAGAACCCAGATCCCCCAGATATGCCCGAGGGATCAATGTGGACAGAATCTGTAAGACCCAGATCAGAGAAAAATTTCCCAATCTAGCAATTCCAACTTTAGTCTCTAATAGACCAATGATATCGGGTGAATGTGTGTTGAGAATTTCCTTAATGTTTCTTCTAAATCTAGGGTTACCTGCTCCCCTACAGTCCCACACAAGCAGACATAACAAAAACTTGATTTAAAAAGAAAGGGTTAGTGGTACCCAATGTATTTTACATCTCCTCCCTGCAAGGCACATTCATCCGCTGGGGAAGGAAGGCGATCTTGAGTATCCGAGGTGGTTTGGTAGATGGTGATTTCTCGCGAATTTTTATCTTCATCATTACGCTTGGAATCCACTAAATCACTTTTGCTAGCAGCATTGCATCTTTTCCTGAGTCGATCCATGATTTCACCTTTCGCTCTCGGATTGTCATCCTCTGAATGTCTGGCAAATTCATGGAAGGTTGCAGTGGGTAGGTTGAGGGCATCCGGGATTCTACAGGTGGAAGGATGTCGGCTATTTGGCTTCCCTCCTTGGAAAATGAAGGTGTTCGGATTGGAGGCAGGGAGGAAAGAATTTTGCTTATTTGGACTTCTAGGGTTGTTCGGTTGGATGTCTAGGTCAATATAGAAGGATGGTTTGAGATTACCTGCCTGAGGGGGGACATAAGAAGGGCTAGGATAATTACTGGGCTTATGCGAGGTTTGGCTGGAGTTGGGCTTGGAAGACCCACTCAGTACTGAATCTAGAGCCTGACCTCCGGATCTCCTTGCGTAGATTTCCTCCTTGGACTGCCTCCTAGATCTGGGCTTAGGATTACCTATTCTACCAGCTTAGGCTTCAACCCTAGTTTGATCCAATGCCGATTGATGTTGCCGTTTATCCCCATAACCTGTTCTGGGCTGGACTTTAGAGGAGAAGCCCAAATTCCCATTGCCCTTCCTGCTTCGCCTGGCCACCACCATCCATTCTCCCAGCCCAATGTCTTTTTCCTCTTCCCGATGAATTTTCCCGTTGAACTTCACCGGACCGGTCATTTCCTCCATCGAAATCAAAACTTCCGGAGTAGATTTGCCGGTGGCAGCTTCCCCCTTGGCTTTGTTACGGAAATCCGCAGTTTGGCAGCCTGCCCTGCCACAACAGAAACAAATATTGTGTATATGTTCATATTCAAGATTATAGTCATACCTCTCAATCACGATTGACGGCGGAAGGGGTTTCGCAAGGTCCATTTCCACACAGAACCTGGCATAACTTCCTCTCATCGATGATAGGGTATTGGTGTTAGTAACTTAGTACTTTGCTGCTCTCTCTCTTTCTCAACAATGCTATTCTAACAAAAAGAA
This sequence comes from Monotropa hypopitys, assembly GCA_002855965.1. Classification (NCBI taxonomy): domain Eukaryota; kingdom Viridiplantae; phylum Streptophyta; class Magnoliopsida; order Ericales; family Ericaceae; genus Monotropa; species Monotropa hypopitys. Next base: position 1,544 of record NMUG010013084.1, read on the forward strand.
AGTCTCTCATAATTTTTCTTTCTTTCCTCTGCACTTTCCTATTTCTAAAGAGAGCATGAATCAACCAAAAGGTGTATTGGTAATTTTAAGGGAATAATATGGGAATTCTGTGGATCTGTTTTCACAGGCTATCAATGAGAAGATACTGTCACTTAACTATGGCGAATACAAAGCAGAGATTATATACGTGGATGCACAGGAATCTTACAACGGGGGAGTGCAAGTCCTTGTAATTGGGTATTTGGAGAGGAAGGATAACATGATTATCAGGAATTTCACACAAACTTTCTTCCTTGCCCCACAAGAAAAAGGCTACTTTGTTTTGAATGATCTGCTTCGGTATGTGGAGGACATCAATCATCTTAGTGGAAACCAGAATTCCACTACCAATGTTGGGTCTCCTTTTTCTTCAGCACAGGGTATTGTTTAAGCTCCAATTTCCTTGTTGAGTATTGTTCTTTTGTCTGTGGTTTATAGGTAACCTCACTTTCTGTGTGGTTGGCAGACCATTTTCCAGTGCAGGAGATTCATGATTCTGAGGAAACAAAGCTCTCCACAGAAGTCAATGGGGAACAAGGACCCGATCCCTTCGACAATGGGGAACACGCATCTGATCCCTCTGACAATGGGGAAGTATCAGTTGTGGAAGAGGACAACGGAGAAGTATCAGCCATGGAAGAGAACGATGGAGAGGTATCAGTTGTGGAAGAGGTGCCTGTGCCTGTGGTTATTGACGACGTACAAGATGATTCACAGCCTGTGGTTGGATTGAAATCCAAAATTGAAGAAGTGCCAAAGAAATCATACGCTTCTATTGTAAGTGATCAGTGATGACAAGTTTCTTTGTCAGTGTGGGGGTTAAAATCACGTGATTTACGAGGGGTGTTGCACCTTCGGAATTTGTGCATAGATGTATGATTATGTAGTGCTAATATTGAGGTTGGGTATAGATGGTGTCTGGGTGGTCTATTTCTGTAATACCTCCCTGTTGATGCGTTGACAGGGCAAGTCATAACTAACTTTGGTGTTTTCAGGTCATGGATGTGAAGGAGAGTGCTGTGCAGCTGTCGTCTCCTCCTCAGCGATCTTTTGCAAAGAGCCAAGAGCAACAAGTGAACATTGTTCAGGCATCAGCCGTATTTGCAGAGACTCCAGTTTCTGGTCCAGATGCCATAGATTATGGTAAAAAGCAAGAGGAAGAAGGTATGCTTCTATTTTTCACAACTGATTTTTGATTGATTTTGAAGAATCTATTTTTTTCCCGTCTATTATTAACTTCCCTCCCTTTTTTTGGCAGCTGAGGGTTATTCAGTTTATATAAAGGGTCTGCCTTTTGATGCCACACCCGCCCTACTTGAGGATGAATTCAAGAGGTTTGGAGCTATAAAGAGTGGCGGTATTCAAGTTCGGAGCAACCAAGTATGTACCAAGTGATCTTTCCGTTCCAATCTCCTTAGTTATGTTAATCACAGCTACTAAGCGGTAGACATATTGCAGCAGCAGGGTTTCTGTTTTGGCTTTGTGGAATTTGAGGTGGCTACTGCTGCGCAAAGGGCAATCGAGGTGCAAACTAATCTTTTCTGAATGAAATGATCTATGTGTATCATTTGTATGTTTGTATCATTAGATTGGGAACATTGCCTTCTAATTAGCATTGTAGTTTAAATTTAAATTCTCTGGCTATTCCATATATGAGATAAAATAGCATTGCCGGGCTAGTACATTCTAATTGTTCCCACTTCCCATAAATGTTATATTTTTATATATAAGCTGTGTCAATATTTGAGTATGAAAACTGAACTAATTTAATTGTCATCAAAGTTACAGAATTTGCATGTTGATGTACTGATGTTTGTTTTAGACCTTAACATGCATATTCTTAACTTATGTTTACTTTCAAATTGACGGTGGTATGTATTTTATCAGATTGATAATACCATTCGTGCAATTGTCTCATACTATTTAGTTAATTATAGGTAAAGGTAATTTGTATCTCATAAGATCATTGTACAATGCATGCACTAATGATGTTGGCATGACAATGTATATTGATGGCAGGTGAGCATTTTAAAAGCAAGTATAGGATGCATATAACTTCATTAACTCCATACTTCTCTAGGAGACCACCATTGTTTTAAGCTATTGAAGACATTACAATGTACTTTCCCTGTTCTCCTGTATTATTGAGGAGCACTTCCTAACAGTCATTACCTCTCCACCAAAAATTCTCACCCGTGGAACAATGATTAAAACTGGCAACCTGGGCAGAGAAAATGCTCAGTAAGGTCACAATAGTTTGGTCGAGCTGAAGGAACAACTTCTTAAACATTTTGTGATCTACTTTATCTTCCAATTTTTGTTTCTTCAAAATTCAACTTTTTGTTTTTTTGTCAAGTACGCAGGTTTATACCCAATCAAATTGTCGTTTTTGTTTCTCCCATATTAATAGATTTATGTTGTATTTTTTCATTTACATCGAGTTAGTTTGAGTTTCCCAATTTCTAAATTTTTTTGGTTTCGAATCTTATTATGTTTTTATAGTTGATAGGTTATGGTTGTTTGGCCATTGGGGAGGCAAAGAAGTTTGGTTGCTTGCGGGTTGGCCGGTGCGATCCGTGAATGGAAGTTAGGCAATGGGAGGTGTAGCTGTCTTTATTATGGCTTGTAGACTGGCATAGTTTGTTGATTGGCCCTCATTACTTTTACTTGTGGGATTCTACCTCTACCTTCTGTACTGTTAGAAATCTGATTGTCTGGTGACCAATCCTCATTTCCTTCCCGATCCATCATAATTAGTGCACTAAATTTCGTAGATTACAAGCCAGAGTACTATTTTCCTTTTTTCTACTACAACTATGCATCTCCAAAAAATGGTGATCCCCACCATTGAGGGCCCTCACTGCCGCCACCCAGAAGCTAGTGGAGGGGGGGGGGGGGTGAATCCGGGTTTACCCAGCAGTCCCTATGTACGTGGCCTTGCCTATACACTGTACGCACCAGGTGAAATCCCTGGGACTTCGTCTCCAATAGGTTTTGAACCTGGGTCAGCAAGGCTGAGATCTCCAATCACGTTATGCTACCACTGGGGATACACCCGTGGGTGTTACAACTATGCATCTCCATGTAGATGTAATGTTGTCCAAAGAGGTGGCATTTCCCACTACCCATAGAAACAATGGGCTGGGCCTACATCTATTACTTTAGGAAGCAAGTCCAATTCATGCATTTGTCACCACCACTGCACCACATTTTAGTCAGCAATGGCTATTTATCAGACTGGGGCAAAATTTTTCCCTTTAGCGTTACATTAGAATTATTATGGCATTGCATTTCTTTAGGATGGCTGCATTTCTATTTAGCAATGCTTTTCCTGTTAGATGTGCAGAGTTGAACGCAACCCTATTATTTATAGTTATGTATTTCTTCGTTAATTATCTTTTTAGTAAATCATCGTAACATATGGCGCCGTAGGTGGAAAATTTGGGACTTGCCCGATTTCCTTTTATCCTTTGAGCGAAAACAAGTATGTGATAGCTTGAGAGGGATCAAAGTCGTGGCATGGAAGGAAGCATTTTATGCCGGCACTCCCGAAGTCAGTGATGAAGTGCTGCTTTTGTGCAATGTATTCTGTCAAAGAGTCCCAGTTCTATGTTTAAAATTATTTTTGATAATATCACTTATGATTTGTTTAACAGCTTACACCCTTTCACTATGTTTTGAGCGTCAGATTCTATGATTGATTTCTGAAGGTTAATGCTGCAATGTTGTTTACATGCTTCCTCTCTTTTCAGTGATTTAATGTATTCCTGTTTTTGATTATGATCCATATTTAGTCCTGTTTGTGGTGTAAAATGTCTTTCAGGCTTCACCGATTACAATTGGTGGACGTCGAGCTATTGTGGAGGAAAAGAGGTCTACTTGTTCGCGAGGCAAGTCATGTTTTATGCTACTTCACTATTTTTAAGATCAGGAAATATGGGATGAATACACAATCTTTTTGTTTTATCATGTTTGTCTTTTATTTTTCAGTGAACGGATACAGAGGGCGGTATGCAACCGGAAGGGCATATGGATTCAGGCACGATGGAAATTATGGAAACTTCCGAGGCAACACCCGCAGTGATTTCAATGTCCGGACAGAATTTGGTGGTTTTAGGGGTGGCTATCGAGGTGGATTTTCTAACCGTGACGGATACAACAGAGCTGCTAACAATATGGGGACTAACAATGGTGGCCGCATGAACCGTGGTGGTGGGATCTCTGCCAACGGAACAACCAAAACCGTGGTACCACAGGTCTCTGCTACTGCTTGAGGAACCATAGGTGGTCAGTGAGGGTTATTTTCGCCCTTTCAAAATGGAGGGATTATCTTACTCCGTTTTTTAATCGGAAAGTCGAAAAATTTGAGGTTAGTATCTCATCCTTTTTTGTGCATTTTTTTGCCCACTATTGTTGGGCGAGTGATAGGATAATTAGAAGATAGTTGAGGTAAATTTTGTGTTGTAATTTTTCTAGCGTACAGTTGGCCATAGGATTACTCAAATCAAAAAAAGATTTAAAACTTTACCCAATTTTGTGAAGGTTACTTCTCTTTTTGAAAATTTCAACCATGGGAGGAACAAAGTTTATATTTAAATTAATCCTGAGATTTGAGTTTATAGCTTCAACAATATGGTAACCAGACCGGACTGTAAATTCCTTGCTTTGTGCCATGCCATTGAAGACAATCGATCGTAGCCGGTCTGATGGGAATGCTTTTAATGGCACTCACTTCCTCTTGGGAGAAGAGATGCTGAAGAAGTTTATCGTTCCAGAACCCCATGTTGATGCAAATTAAATCAGCTACTGTTGCATTTTCCCAATCTTGAATCATTTGACCATTTATCTTGAAAGATGGGGGGTGGGAAGCCATGATGACTGGAAAGTTCCACACCCAAAACAAAAACAATTCCTTGCACTACTTCCCTATTGATGTTTTTACTGAAGGCGATACTTGATTTGTCCAAGTTAATTTTTGCCCCCGTCACTAGCTCACAACTATGCAGAATATTCTTCAAAGCTCGAACTCCCTACGCTGTTGGAACTCCAAACGGCATGTAAAAAAGAAAGAGAAAATAAGATAATACAAAGAAAATGAGAATTATATTGAATAGTGTGATTTGTTTATAAGAAGAATATCCTATTTATATACTTGGTCTAAGAGGATTGTTTTTTAATGTTTTCAATGTGGGACAAATGTACAAATGATATATACACTAACCACCACCCGCAAACTCAAGGTAGAAAAATGGAGGTCGACTTGAGTTTGAAAATCAGATCTTGAAATTGTCCAAGAAGACGCACATTGATAAAGATATCAGTAGTTTGATCGGCAAAAGAAAATTGATAAGTCCAATGCTGTCATAGGTGAGGTGATGATGCATAAAGTGACAATTAATTTTAATGTGTTTTGTGCATTGGTGGAAGTCATCATTGTGAGCAATTTGGATAGCACTTTGATTATCATAATTAATAATAGTAACAGTAGAATGAGTGACACATATATCTTCAAGTAACTAGCGAAATCAAAGAAGTTTCTGAGTTGCATCAACAAGAGCATGATATTCAGGTTTTGGGATGGATCAAGCAATGACAGTTTATTTTTTAATGTGCTAGGAAATAAGGGAATCACCAAGGAAGAAACAATACCTATTGGTGGATCGACAATGGATCACCGGCCCAATCTACATCTGAGTAGGTAGGAAGCTGAAGAATGAGCAGAAAAATGGAGACCATCAAACATGATCTTATTGATGTACATAAGAATGCAAAGAATTGAGACATAATGAGGTGAGCAAGGAACAGAGAAAAATTGACTGACAATATGGACAACATAAGAAATATCAGGACGAGTAATTGTAAGATAAACAAGACTCTTGAACAACTGACAATATAATGTAGGATCATCAATAGGAGTACCATCTATAAGAAGTGAGGCGAGAGTTTTTCTCAATAGGAGTAGGACACATCTTGCTATCAGTGAGTCTAGCGCTAACAAGAAGATCAGAATCATATTTGACATGAGAGAGATAGTAGCCATCATTACTAGAGGTGATTTCAAGGCCAAAAAATAACTGAGTTTGCTTAGATCTTTTATCTCGACATGACGATGAATATGGATTTTGAGATCTAAAATACCAATGATATCATTTCATATAATAATCCTATCATCAACATAAAGTAAAAGGAGAATGGAACCCTGAGTAGTCCTGCGAATAAAAAGAGTTGACGTGAAACCAAAATCACCAATAGTACTGAATTTGGCGAACTAAGCCCGAGGTGCTTGTTTGAGACCATAGAGATCCCAATGTAACTTGCACACTTTATGAGAATCATGAGAATAACCAGAAGGAGGATGCATATAGACCTCTTTAGTAAGTTTATCACAGACAAAGGATTTTTGGCATCCATTTGAAATAAATCCCAACGTCGAATGACAGCAATTGCAATTAAGCTACAAATTGAAGTAAGACGGGCAATTGGGGCAAGGGTCTCCTCATAGTCGATCCCATACTCCTGGGTATACCCTCTAGCAACCAAATGAGCATTGTATTGATCAATATACCCATTAGAATGAGTTTTGATTCTGCAAACCCTCTTGCACCCCATAGCATGTTTGCCTTATAACAGATCCACTAAATCTCAGGTGTAAGTGTCTTTGAGTGCATGTAGTTCATCATTCATTGCTTTCTATCAAACAAGGTTAGAGCTAGCTTCATGGTAAGATTGAGGCTCATGGTGAGAAAGAATAATAGAAAATACAACAAAATCACAAAAGATGAACATAAGGAGTTTTTACCCGGTCACTTCACCGAGGGGGGAGATTAGGAGCTATTGGAGCGGATCCATCAAAAGAGACAAGTAGCTCAAAAGAGGGCAAGGTGGAGAACTCATGTGAGCTACATATAACTAGGGCTGTCCATCGATCCGTTCGATCCATCCGATCCGTTCGATCCGATCCATCCGTTGACCCATCCGTGAATGCTACGGATGGATACGGATCAAAAAATTTCACATTTGTCGGATTCAGATCGGATCGGATCGAACGGATATCCGGTCCATCCGTAGGGAAAAAACAAAAAAAAATTAATATATTTGGTAGGTATGTGCAACTTGCGAGGAGTGGAGACTCAAAAAAACATACATATAAAAGTTAAATTGAAGAAACTATCTCAGGTACTTTGATGATGTATAATTATTAAATAATTTTCATATTAATTTAATGTTTTATGTTGATTATGTTTGTAATCTTATCTATTTTTTGCCACTTAATGAGAGCATTTTTTAGTTTCGAAGAAATTATTTTTGAAATATTAAGAGCAATTTTATTTTAAAGCTCATGTTAGTGTAACAATTGTCATGTCTAATTTGTTTGTTTTCATGTAGGTGGAATAGACAAAAAATAGAATAAAAAATATGCAAAAAATGATTTCTAATAATTTAAAAATTTAGAAAGTCCAATCCGTGGATCGATTCGTATCCGATCCGTTAAAATCCGTATCCGATCCAATCCATCCGTATGTTGTCCATGGATGGTTCCGGATCAGAAATAGTCAAATCCGTTCGTAACGGATCGGATTGAAATCCGTTCAAATCCGATCCGATCCAATCCGTGGACAGCCCTACATATAACCATGTCATGCGAAGATAGCATATTTGAGGAAGATATAGGATGTGTTCGTGAAGATGTTAATTCAAGATTGGGATCAATAATGCCAGGAAAAATATTTGTGTAAGGGTTAATGAATAGGAGTGGGATGTTATCATGTGGTAAGTGAAAATTTGGATATGAAGGAGAACATCTTATATTCCCAAAAAATAGCATGACGGGACACCTGAAGACGTTTGGAGTACGGATCCCAACATCTACATCCTTTGTGTTTAATACCATATCCCAAGAAACAACATAAGCGAGATCTAGATTCTAATTTGGTGCGCTCATGAGGCTGAAGAAGAACAAAACAGGCACAACCAAAAACCTTAAGAGTACTATAGTTAGGAGGTTGACCATAAAGATGCTCAAAGGGCGACTGATTCCCAATGATGGGAGAAGGCACACGGTTCTTGGTGTGAACATCTATAAGTGAAACTTTACCCTCAAAACTCCCAGGGCACGAAGCAGATATGAGGAGCACAAACTGTGTTGAGAATGTCTCAATGTTTGCACTCAACACATCCATTTTGTTGGAAAGTTCCTAGATAGGAACGATGGGGAAGAGATCCATGTTGATGAAGAAAATTAAGGACTCTCAAATATGTATATTCGGACGCATTGCCGACACGAAACACTTTGATATTGCAAGAAAATTGAGTTTTGACCATGGTAGAGAAATTAAAGTATAACTAAGACAATTCAGATCTATGACGCATAAGAAATATCCAGGTGTAACAAGAGTAATCATTAAAAAATGACAGTATCTAGAGCCTCTCATAGTGACAGTAAGAGATGGGCTCCAAACATCAGAGTGAATTAAATCAAAAGGTGTAGAAAAAAATAATCACTCTTATGAAATGGCAATACTGATTGTTTTGCAAGCTGATATGGAATACAATCAAAATGCTCTTTATTAACAAGTCCTAACTGACCACTAGACACTGTTGGCCCAGATAAT
>NMUG010013085.1:0-10195 GCA_002855965.1 Monotropa hypopitys
AGAGCAGGATAGCGCAAATATTCAGTCCACGAGAAAAAGTCCGTTTACAGGCGAGGATCTGATAAGCTCACATTTTACCCTCGCACAACAATCTTGTGTGATTATTTTGTTAAGTGGTGAAAGTCGTCATTGTAATTGAGACTTATAATCAACAAAGGTTTTCACTAATATATTGTTCGTGAGAGAGAAAATAATGGTGAACGAAAGCTTATTAGTCACCTAGAGCTTGGCATATCTTTTATGTCATTATACTTAATAATACGCATCTCTTGGCATTCTTTTCTCCGTATTTATTTTTTCCTTTTGTTTTTTTTTTGGGTACACCCTTGTATTTGTTTAATTTGGTGCTCGTGCTTTTTGCTGCAGGTGGATTTTGCTAGCTTCAAAATCCCAACAGAATGCTCAAATGGCCTATTAATTCTTTACATCATACTTCTTTTTGACAAATAAGCTAGCAAATGTTGTCATTTCCCCAACCTCTAGTGCCAAAATAAATCATTCTATGAAATCTTGCTAGACAGAAACTGCTGCTTTAAATCCAGCCAAAATTACAATTTCAATCTCAGAAATTCAGAAGAAATTATGTGTTCCATTGGTAGAGAGATTACATCACACCCTTTCTAACTCGGTATTGTGTTTGTCTAGCTGGTCTTTCAACTCCTTTCTCCACCCTTGGATAAGTCTTTCTTGCTTCTTGATAAGTTCAGACTTGATCTTCAATTCTTCTTCCATCAGAGCAATCTCCTGTTAAAAATAACGCTCACGAGTGCAACAATCAATCAAGATTTTTAAAAAAAAGGAACATGGAAGTTAGATAAATTTGTTGATTCGCAAAACCGAATTGTTATGCGCATTACCTTTCGAAGGGTTTCTGGCTTTGTCGGCTGATCATAGCGTTCTAGACCAACAAAATAGAGTTGAAGTTTTTTCGCAGCCTCCATAAAGTCTCTTGCATGTCTCTCAACATCAACTAAAGCAATCAAACCATAATTAGCTAGTTTGCTAAAAACTATATTCTATCAAATATGGCTATCCCAACTTTTAAGTTTTAGGAAAAAGTTTAAAACAAAAGAATAAAGAACTAGTATTTTGGACAATTGGACCTACTTTGAGAGGGTGCACAATAGTTGATAACCATAGATTCAAGGACGGCATATTCTACTCGATCACGGAATATCATAACACAATACCATTTTGCAAAGGGATGGTGCCCATGCCATCTCTAATCGAAGTGAGAGTCAAAGTTAAACCAAGGGAGAAACTATACGTGTGCTTTGAAATATGTTTTGGTCCAAAATTGGTAAAGAAACTCTCAAGCTTTTGATATCTAGAGGATGATATGTCAAAACTTCCGTAAAGGGAAGAATAAAGGAATGAAGCTCTAAAGCATTGTCTCCGAGTGTCGGTGTACAATACGTGTCCAATAAATTATACTATTTTAAAGTCGGGGACACCTTGGGTTCATCTCGGAGATACTTGTGTCTCAACTTGAACACCGATGAAAACATGACAAAGACCAAGTTAACTTACAATACATAAAGCTTATAATATAAGGGGAAAAATACGATCTTGAACACTGATTTTTAGTTAAAAGACATGAGCTTCTGTGTCTTCTTTCAGCTTAGAATAAATGTTTTTTTTGCTTTCATATAGGCTGTATTGCAATATTGAATCTATTGAATATTGAAATGGATGTTTTTTGTTAACTAGAATGGTTGTATTGTTTCTATTGAATATTCTCATATTGATGTTCATTTTTTGATTTTTTAATATATGTATATAATATTATATTTATTTGGTGTGTCCCTACTGTGTATAATGGAACATGATGCACTCGACAAAGCACATTGGAAAAAAAAGAATTCATGTAGCCGACCTCAATTGATTAAGACTCAAGGCTCAGTTTGGTTTGATTTAGCGTCCCCGTCGTGTTCGTGACATCAAGTTTTTTAAATATTGTGTCCCGGGTTCATGTTTGTGTCCCCCGCTGTGTCCATGTCCATGCTACACAGGAAAGAGAGAAAAAAATCTTAATGGACCATTGTACACCTTTCAGACCATAAGCCCTACAATAATGCCATTGAATCACCAAAATGAACAATAGATTAAACAGTTTTCAACTGGAAATAATGTATCTTTTTGCTATCATGTTCCTTTACATTCATTTATTCTCTGGTTGCTTGATGGATATGGCGAGGAGTTGAAAAAGTTGGAAAGAAAAGCAGGAATTTTCCTTACGAATTCCCAGTTCCAACTTCCAACCAAACCTTTCGTAACTTTCCTGCATCATTAGTCAGCTTTTAAGAATAATAAAGGCATACCAGAAATCTAGGTTGCACGGATTCAGTTAACTGGAAGAAACTTTGTAAGAAATAAAGTCCTGTCTCATTGTCATGCGTGTTCAAAAGATGGATCAAACATGGATCATAAAACAAACATATAGATGGAAAGAACATAATGACCAAAACTTGTTTGCTATTCACTAATCAAACATGGATCATAAAACAAACATATAGAACCACAACACTTCGTCACAAGGAAAATGGCCACAAATATAGATGAAAAGAACACAATTGACTCACAGAAACTTCCAAAGAAAGCCACTCATGTTTCATGTCACGTGGCACAATAGTTGGTTGCTATTTACTTATCAGAACTTAAGTCAATTAGGAAAACAAAGGTTGACCAATTGCAACATTATTTCACCAGGATGATGGCCATATCAGAATGATATTTTTACGTGATACGCTCACATTTTTATGTTCCATACTTCCATATCATTGTAAGATGTACTCTCCTTAGAAATAGCTTTGGAGGCTTTAATTCATGATTGTATACAAGAAAACTACATATAGTCACTTACTTTGATGTGAGGGGTGGGGAGAACGATCTATCGCTTGGAGCTCTCTTGCGGGCAAGCAAGGAAGCAAAGCAGCCTCCAAAGCCATCACACAAGCAATCATGTCCTCCCTTGCCGGAGAGGGAGATTGCAGCTGTGGTTCAAGAGGATGTTGTTGATCAAAATGTGATCTCTCAGCCATAATTATCTCTGCTAAATACCAATTAGAATGGCACATCAAAAAGTACTCTTCTCAGGAGGCCAGAAACTAAATCTGCTACGAATGAAAAATGACATCCGGTTGTTATCCAAACATGTGGAGCCGGTTCACATGCAATCATCATAATTTATAGCAAGGAAATGACAAACATAGATTTATATTTCCGGAAGCCTTAACAATGAAACTAGTAAAGGTGGCTATGGAAGAACCATTCATGCTTTTCCTGAATATTGTAGGATGGCTGATTTATGATTACAATGGGCAAGAGTGAAAACCAACAAGGAGATAAGTATTGGATTCATACACAAAATTCCTGTCATCAAAAAATTTAAAGGTTATCGACTCCTTCCTACCAGAATTGTCAGCATACTTTCATCCTTCCTACTATCTGAGAAGACTGATAATAGTAAACATGTTTGATGCCAGATTTTTTGTCAATGCAGATACCAAAAAAAACAGCATATTCCTTCTTTTTCACTTTCACAAAACAAACACATATATACGAAGCGGTGTATATCTATTTAGGGCAAAAAATCCAACTAATCTGAAGCAAAACCCAAATAGATGAAAGAGGCGTTGACGGAGTCGATGGGTGAACACGGGCGGATGGATAATCGAAGAGAGGGTTAACTAGGTTAGTACTAGAGATTTATACGTGAGAGCACAATCGGCATCAGATAAGTGCGAGTGAAGAAGACAAAAGGCTGGTGGAGCTTACCTTTTAGATAGGTGCAGATCGAGGACCAAAACTTAGATAAGATGGGAAGATCTAGTGAATTTTTCGTCACTAACCGATGCAGAATTCAACAGTACCAGAAACGGAAGGAGACTTGAAAATTATATCCCAGCAATTTTACTCAAAACTCTTCGTTTTCGTCTGTTTGATTTGTGCCTCTCCTGCTGCAAACATCTTGAGCCGATCCTTCAGATTACGGAAACGGGAACTGGGGGCTATATTTAAATATTTATCACACAAAGCAATAAAATGGGCTTCAAATTTGGCCTATTAGCTCAGTTGGTTAGAGCGTCGTGCTAATAACGCGAAGGTCGCAGGTTCGAGACCTGCATAGGCCACATTTTTTTCATTGTTTATTACTAAAAAGAGAAAAGAGATGTCAAATAACATATTTACTTGTTGCGTTTCCTTTGTTTCTTTCCTTTCTTTAAATTGTTATTTTAATTATTCTTTATTTATTTATTTTTTTAGTAAAAGGGGAAAGAATAGTTCGCTCTGTGCTCACTGCACGGCTGCATATTCTTTCTTTATTTTTGTAAAACCAATCAAGGAAAAACTACTTTTCATCAATTTTCCTTTTCATTTTTTTCTCCAAAACCAAACATTACACTTTCTTGACAGACCTGATCGTGATCATCCTATCAGTTTTGCAAAGAACAGTAAATGTGCTCGGATGTGCACTTACAATAATTCATCTTATGAAGGAATTATGATGAAAGATTATTGACTTTAAAGAATGGGGATAATCATTGAAAAAATACTTCAAAACAGTGCTGAGAATCCAAAAAAATAAATTGAATAAAAAATAGAACTGAATTACAAAATTAAATAATAATAAATTGAATTGACATTAAAATTAAGTAAATTAAGTCATGCAAAACACAATATTCTTTTTTTAAAAAAAAAAGTCAAAGTATTATTAATAATATATCATAACAATAAAGATATGGAGCCTACTCCATCGATGGGGTGCCCAATTTTTGAAGATAATTGGCAACCGTATCAGCTTTCCAGTATTTCTACCGGATGCCTACCAGATTTCGGCTCTACCACTGACCCATCGGCAATACCATCGACGGTGTGCTCAATTTTGAGGATAATTATCACCCGTATCAGCTCTCCGGTATTTCTACCGGATGCCTACCAAATTTCGGCTCTACCACCGAACCGTCGGCAATACCACCGACGGGGTGCTCAATTTTGAGGATAATTGGCAACCGTAGACAACGTTTGTTCGATCAAAAGAAGATTTTGATTAAGGCACTTCGGCCATTGTTACAATTAGTGGTAGTATCTCCTCAGATTCGTGGCGTTCCAGGGCCAAGGTACTGTCGTGCCGTCAATCCCATCTAGCCTGTAAGCTCCTGTACCCAATTGGTCTGTGATTCTGTATGGCACTTCCCAGTTAGGATCGAGTTTTCCGTCGGAGCTCTTCTTCTTGTTGCCGACGACTTTTCGAAGTACCAGGTCATCCTTCTTGAATGTTCTGAGCCGAACCGATCGGTTGAAAGATTTGGCCATTGCTTGCTGATAATTTGCTATCCGGATTCTGGCTGAATACCTTCTTTCCTCGGCTAGGTCGAGGTCCTTTTCAATGACTGAACTGTTGGCCTCTTCGTTGAAGGATTGGGTTCTGATGGTTGGAAGCCCGGACTCCAGTGGAATGACGTCCTCCATGTCGAAGGCCAGGGAGAAAGGGGTCTGACCGGTAGATCTTCTAGGTGTGGTTCGGTCGGCCCAGAGCACACTGTGAAGCTCTTCGGCCCACCTTCCTTTAGCAGTTTCCAATCTCTTTTTGATGCCGTTACCGACCATCTTGTTTGAAGCTTCAGCCTGTCCATTGCCCTGGGGTAATGTAGCGTTGAGTTGTAGAATTTGATTCTATGCTTGGCATAGAAACTGGTGAACAAATCTCCGACGAATTGAGTGTCGTTGTCCGACACAAAAGCATAGGATACGCCGAAGCGGAAAACTATGTTTCTCCAAGTGAATCTTTTCACGTCTTTGTCTTCGATCGTGATCAGTGGTTCGGCCTCGACCTATTTGGAAAAGTAGTCCGTGACCGTTATGAGAAATTTGAATCCCCCTGGGGCTGTCGGCAGTTTTCCTACAATGTCCAAGCCCCATTGGGCGAACGGCCAAGGGCTGGTTAGAGGGGTGAGCTCTTCGGCAGGCTGCCGGATGATTGGAGAGAACCTCTGGCACAGATCGCACTTTTTGACTAGCTGCTCGGCTTCTTCTATCATCTTCGGCCACCAGTAGCCCTGAGAGATTGATCGGTGAGCCAATGATCTCCCCCCTGTGTGAGTGAAGCTCGTGGAGAACCCCTTCGGTCAATGTGGGGTGCACACAGAGAAGGTACGGCCCAGAGAATGACTTCTTATAGAGTTTATTGTCCGAAGATAGCCAGTACCGAGCCGATTTGTGAATGATTTGATGAGCTGTCTTCTTGTCTGTCGGCAGAGCTCCATCCTTAAGATATACAATGATTGGATAGATCCAACTCGGCCCCTGGTTGATGTAGAAGATCTGTCCTTCCAATGGCAGCTCAATGCTTGGTCGGTTCAAACTCTGGATGCTAATTGTTCTGTGTTCTTTTACTTCTGCTGCCGAAGCAACCCCTGCTAGTGCGTCGGCATGTGCGTTCCGCTCTCTATCGATCTGTTGGATGTGGATGTCTGGAAACCCCAATATCATGTTACTGGATTTTTCCATGTATTTTCCCATTCGGTCGTCCCGGCATTCATACTCGCCGGTAACTTGGTTAACGACCAACTGGGAATCGCTGAAGACGGTCAGGCTATGAATTTTCAGTTCTTCGGCGGCGGTCAGTCCGGCAATTAGGGCTTCGTATTCTGCCTCGTTGTTGGAGGCGCTGAAATTGAGCCGAAGGGCATGCTCATGAATAAAACCGTCGGGAGAGATGAGTACTACTCCAGCACCACTTCCCCCGCTATTTGAGGCTTTAATAATTTCCATGAATCTGTCATGGCGCCCTTCTATGCCCCTGAAATGCTTCGACCATCGGCCTCCATCATCTGAACGTTGGGGGATAGAGGGTCCGGTCTAGGAGAGTACTCTGCAATGAAGTTAGCAAGGATCTGCCCCTTGATAGCAGTCCTCGACTGATACTTGATGTCAAAGTTGGCTAACTCTACGGCCCACTTGGTTATCCTTCCCGACAAGTCGGCTCGATGAAGGAGCGCCCGTAGTGGGAACTCGGTCAGAACAATGATGGTGTGAGCCTGGAAGTAGGGTGCAAGCTTCCTGGAGGCAATGATTAGTGCAAATGCAGGCTTCTCGAGAGAAAGATACCTTGTCTCGGCGCCAATTAGTGATTTGCTAGAAAAGTAGACCGAGAGTTGCTCCTGTCCCTCCTGACGTACCAATGCCGAACTGACTGCATGCGGCATGACGGCCAAGTAAAGATAGAGCTCCTCGCCTTCCTTCGGCTTTGCCAGAAGTGGTGCCGATGAGAGATATGCCTTTAGGTTGCGCAATGCCTGCTTACATTCGTCGGTCCACTCAAAGTGTCGGCGATTGTTTTTTCTGAGAACTTCGTAAAATGGTCGGCACTTATCTGAGGACCGACTTATGAATCGATTGAGAGCTGCCACCATACCGTCTAGCTTTTGGACTTCGTTCAGAGTCCTCGGATCTTCCAACCATTGAATGACCGATATCTGTAGTGGGTCGGCCTCAATGCCCCGGCGTGTGACCAAATATCCAAGGAATTTGCCAGAGCTGACGCCGAAGGCACACTTCGAGGCGTTGAGTCGTAGCTGATGCTTCTTGAGGATGCCGAATACATGCTGGAGGTCCGTCAGGTGGTGGTCCTCGGCCTTGCTCTTGACCACCATGTCGTCAATGTAGGCTTCTACCGTATCTCTTAGCTCGGCACTGAATATTTTCGTTATCATCCATTGGTAAGTCGCTCCAGCATTCTTGATGCCGAACGGCATTACCCGGTAGCAAAATAATCCACGAGGGAAGATGAAGGCTGTCTTCTCCTGATCCGGACCGAACATAGCTATCTGGTGGTAGCCCTGGTAGGCATCTATAAAACTCATTCTGGGATGCCCTGCCATCGAGTCCACCAGTTGATCGATCCTCGGCACAGGGAAACTATCTTTTGGGCAAGCATCATTGAGGTTTCTGTAATCGACACAGACCCTCCACTTACCACTCTTCTTTTTAACGACCACTGTATTTGCCAGCCAAGTGGGATAGTGAACCTCCCTGATGGCTTCTGCCTTTTTCAGGCGGTCAACCTCTTCGATGACGGCGTCGGTATGAGATACAGTCGATCGTCTGGGCTTCTGAACCACCAGCTTTTGGTCTGGCCGTACATTGAGGTGGTGGCTAATGAAGGAGGGATCAACGCCCGGCATCTTATATGGTGTCCAGGCAAATACCTCCAAGTTCTTCTTGAGCAGTTCTACCATCTCAGTCCGCTCGGCGTCGGTCAGTGATGAACCGATAAGAAAGAAGCATTCAGTATCATCGATGCTCAGAGGTACGGTCACAAGATCTTCCACTGATTTGTCGGAAGCACTTGTACTGACGTCCTCAAGCATCGACTGGTCCGGAACCTCTACCTAGTGAATCTGTTCGGGGGTTACCTTTCCTTTGACGGCGGCGATGTAACATTGCTTGGCTGCCATTTGATCTCCTCGGAGCTCTTCCACTCCCTTGTATCCGATGTACTTGATGACTTGGTGATAGGTCGAGGCTACCCCTTTGATGCTGTGGACCCAGGTTCGGCCCAAAATGGCGTTGTACGGAGATGGAACATCTACCACTACGAATTCTATGTTGGTGGTGACCGAGTCGACCAATACCGGGAGCACCAGCTTGCCAAGAGGCCAGACAGATGTTGCATTGAATCCGACAAGAGGTACATCGGTTGGCTCAAGGTCTGTTTCTTTAAATCCCAGCTTCTTGAAGAGGGGGTAATAAATCACGTCGGCAGAACTACCGAGATCTACTAGGATCCTCTGAACATTGCATGGACCGATGCGGAGGGTCATGACCAAGGCATCGTCGTGGGGGTGTTGCACCCTATCGGAATCACTGTTGGAAAAGGAGATGGAGTATTTGGAGCCCGTCCTGGGCTTCTTCAGCCCGGATTGGACGGTCATGACTTCTGCTACGACCGTCTGCTTCAGTTCGGCACGAAGTCTGTCCTCTCGGCTGCGATCCACCATGCCATGGATCATGTTGATTGTCCTGATTTCCTCCTTCGGCTCATCCTTTTCTGCTTCGGCCGCCGTTTTGGTGTCGTCGATATATTCCTTCAGATGGCCAGCAGCTACCATTTCCTCAAGGAAATCCTTGAACGCTCGGCAGCTGGCTGTGAGATGTCCCTTTTCTCTGTGGTAGGAGCATCTGAATCTGTCATTGTGCTTCCTAGGGGCTCCCATCCTACACTCCGGCCATAGAAACCACGGCTCTTTCTCAATCTTCCAAATTAGAATATAAAGTGGCTCCTTGAATACCGTTGTGTGAGCGATAAATTCATAAGGCTTGGGAGCTCGTCGGTCTCCATTCTGCATGGAATTTGCCTCCATTCGCCTGGCCAGAGTGATGCTATTCTGATTTCCGGAGCGAGCTTCTGATTTGCTCCTTTCTTCTTTTGCCTCCTTCAGCTTGGCGTGCAACTCAATCCTGGCCATGAGCTCATTCATGGTGGCAGGAGGGAACAACATGAGGTCCTCAAATTCTCAACTCGTGTGATCCAGACCGAGCTTGAAGGAAGTAACGGCAATCTTTTGGTCACACTCTTCAATTTTGTTATAGAGATCCCAATACCGGGCTGCGTACTAACGCAGGGATTCGGACCTTGCTCGTCTGAGGCCGAGCAGGGAATCCACCTCTTTCTTCGGCTTCAAGCTGGTAACGAAGCGGGCTAAAAACACTGAAGAAAGATCCCTCCAGGAGGCAATGGATCCCTGCGACAGTCGGTCGAATCAAAGGAGACTGACATCCCCAAGACTGGAGGGGAACATTTTGCACATTAATGCATCATCGTTGGAGTATAGATACATCATCTGTCGGTAGTGGACAAGATGAGTTTAGGAGTCGGTTTTTGGGTCGTACTTATTGAACTTGGGGGCTGAGAATCCAACAGGAGGCCTTGTTGCCTCAATATTAGGGGTGAATGGTGAGCACACCAATCTTTAATGTCGGTCGTCCTCCTTCCGACGTAACCATTGCGTCACTTCTTGTTCCAAGCGGGGGTGCCAGTCTTCATGATGGTCATATCGTCAGTACTCCCTTTGTAATACATGTACTATTTAAATAATAATAAATAATAATTAAATAAATAATATTTTGCAATGAAAATAATTTTATTAGATGAAGAAAAATAAATAAATAATAATGTTATTTTTTTTAGAAT
>NMUG010013086.1:0-10195 GCA_002855965.1 Monotropa hypopitys
AGCGAGCTTGCTCGTTGGCCGGTCATGGACTCATTCCGAGATCGGGATGGGTTGTGACAGAGAAGGTAGAGAGAATTAGTGATGGAGGTAGAGAGAGAGTGAGATTTAGGGTTAGGAGTGAAAAAGATAAACAAAATCGTGCATATGGAGTATATATAGGACCCATTTAATTTTACCCAAATGCCCTTCATTTATACTTTCGCGCAGGATTTTTGGCCTTCACGACCGGTACACGTGATGTGGTGTACCGATCGGGACCTCTCAGAGGTGCCCACTGCATTTGCTCGACCGGTACATGCAATGTGGTGTACCGGTCGCCAAGAGTAAAAATTTACTGACTTGGCAAGGTGGAATTTCCGAGAGTATTTTGGCCATAACTTCTTCGTCCGGACTCCGATTAAGACGATTCAAGTTGCGTTGGATTTCTAATTGAATTCTCTACGACTTTAATGAATGAAGAAATCTGATTTGGAGAACGTACCAAGTCGATGGATTTTAAAATGCGATTGAAGATTCACCTAATTATTCAACCACCAACGAACATCATGCGGGGACGCCCGTCCTACCCGGACTTACTCAACGATACACGAAATTCGATTTATTGAATTGAATGTAAATTAATTAAAATTTCCGGAGTGTGACCCCATGCATCCTATGCTTTTACATATGTATATGGCCGAAGCCCATTTTTCAAAACCTTTCCACTTTCCTTTTCAAAATAGCTATCACTATATATGATAGTTCGTGTGCCCAGCACACTCATCCAATGTATCACAAGGATACTCAATTTGGGGTATGACCCCTCTTCATAGTAGGTATTACCCAAAGAAACTCACTCCCACGATTACTCGTGTAGTCTGCAAGAACTTACGTTCCAAGGTGCATATATATATCATGCTTTCCCCCAATGTAATTTAATACAACTCACTCACACGTATAACGTGTAGTCTGCAGGAAGTGAACTTCCAAATAAATCTATCATGCATAGAAGAATGCTTACATTCCATCACAAACCCCATATGGCATAGAACATGAACAAGATGCCTTCAACAATTAAATTAGGAAAAACATGTGCTTTGAAAGACATGCAAAGTACTTTCAATATACCATAACCATACACTCACCAGCACCATTGTTCAAACCTTTTCCTTTCTTAGTTCAAACCCTTTCCTTGACCTTGAGTGAGGCCTCAATGTCTTCCTCAAACGTCCCTGTCAAAACAATTACAATTTCAGTACACATGAATATATAGTTTTGACCAGAAAATAATAAAAGCATTAAATTAAATCAACTGAATTGATAACCATCTTTAACCATTATTAGAGTCTTTAATTAGTCCCTAATACCTTCCAAACACATCCCAAGACCATCTCCGAACACCTCGAAAGTTCCCCCAAAAACTGCCCCCAAACCCCCAGCAGGGACCGGTACCTGTCCTTTCGGGGGACCGGTACCCATCCCTTCTCTCGGTAAACTGCAAACAAGGGACCGGTACCCGCCTTTTCAAGGGACCGGTACCTGCCCCTTCCCCCACCTTACTGCTCAGCGGGGACCGGTACCCGCCTTTACGGGGGACCGGTAGCCCATAAAACAAGGGATCGGTACCCCTTATTAAGAAATCGATTCCCATAAAATTTTTGACGAACATCCTCTTCTCCAACCTTTCTAACTCCGATCTTTTTGCCTCCAAACCCAAAAATCAAATATACTAAAGTGTTATAAACACCTCTAATACTATCGTACTCGAATCCAAGTATCAAAACCCATCTCAAACACCTTTGATTCAAGATTTGAAATCTAGATCTAAAAAATTTTCTCCAAAAACGAAATTAATACAAAATCCTTAATCTAGCACTAATCGGTGACGAAATAAAAAAAAAACGAATTTGGTAGAAATGATCTTACTTGTGTTGAGAACAATGTTGGAGAATAGATTTTCTTCCAAAAGTCGTCCAAGAGAAATCTCCAAGCAAACCTCCCTCTCCCTCTCCTTCTCACACAGATTTTTGGCAAGAACAAGAATGAGGGCTAGAGCATTCCCAACTCCTACAAATCAGATTTTAACATTAAATTACCTCCTTACCCCTCTATTCACTCACATATTTACCCTTGTATGCCACCCTCCTTCCTTATTTCTATAATTAAGGTATTATATATATTTACATATATATAAAAATACCTAAATGCCCCTTTTAAAACTTCCTTCACTCACTTCCATTCTAATATTTTTAGAATTATTATTAAAAATAATCTATAATATGGAACGAGTTTTACAACTCTCCCCCCCTTAGGAAATTTCGTCCCCGAAATTAAAATACCTTAGAGAATTATACCAACCAACCTTAAATTCTTCCACTATTTTCTTCCAACTCTCTACTTTTCGACACAAGGTTTTATCCATCAAAAATTCGACAAGTTCTATGTTCCATAATCTCACGTCCATTATTGCCCATCCTTATTTCATTTCTTCTCCTATTCCCACAATTGGTTTGCAAACGGGACAACACCTTAAATCTCCAACATCATTACCAATATAATTTCTCATTATGAATATCAAGTTTCCTCACAACGACAATAGTAATCTACAATCAATGATACCCTAAGGGCTTAACATAACAAACGCCTTTGCCAACTTGCTCTTAAAATGTCAAAACGATTGTAATTTTATCCACTCATGATAAACAAAATAAGATCAACCCAAGTCTTCTCTTATCATTCCCAAATTCTACTTCAATCATAACTCGACTCTACCATCTCCCAATGGCCTTTAGTTCAAATTTTTCTATCACCACAAAGGTTTTCATACTATCTATGATCTGGTCTACCCAAGACTTCTTGTAGTTTCACGCTAAGGTGTACTATACTCCTTTCTCTCAATCCCGCATTCCTTAACCACAATAGAACTCAATTCTTATCAATCAAACATTTTCTACTTCTATTGCTTCTAACTACAACTCTAATCACATTGACGCGATTCGAATAGCAATTCTAGTCACAACTTTCTTTTTTCTTACAAAACAACAAGACCTACCATAGAGTTACCACAAGAACACTTAGTTCCTAATCCCAATTCCAACTCATAACGATTATTGTAAGAACAACTTCCTTAAAGATTTTTAAACAACATCAACACTCTCCAAACTACCTTGATACACACGTTATGTTGACTCAATTTCGAACCTTACATTGCCTCTTAACAAAACTTTTCTACCCGCATGACGAGTAAACACTCTTTTCCATAGAAATTCCCCAAAAGAACTACCTTGAAATTACGTTGATACTGCTACTACACACACTTAGCTTCACAAAAGACAATCGTCTCAAGATTTCGAACAACAATTTCATGCATTCTCACAAAATCCTCCAATATTCGAATAACCCTCTACCATAGACCATTAACATCTACCAAACTTCGAAGTTGTTTAACAATCTTATAAAACATATACTCAAGGCCTCTATATAACTTG
The DNA here is from genome assembly GCA_002855965.1 of Monotropa hypopitys. Classification (NCBI taxonomy): domain Eukaryota; kingdom Viridiplantae; phylum Streptophyta; class Magnoliopsida; order Ericales; family Ericaceae; genus Monotropa; species Monotropa hypopitys. The sequence goes on from NMUG010013086.1 coordinate 3,468, forward strand.
TAAATCACCTTTTATAGCTTCATACCCGAGTACCACTATGTGCATGCATACCTTTCCATCGTTCAACAAAACCATCCAAATCACTCAAATTTTCATTAAATGGAAACATACAATCTCTGCCCAACAAACCACAACATCTCAATCAAAATCAAAGTTATCCTTAAATATTAGGCAAAACGTGCCCCGAATATCCTAGAATATAATCTCCCTAATCTAATTAAGAGTTTAGGCATATTAACTTTACCCTCCAGATTTCATATCCTCAAGCTCAATTCTCTAGCCGCATAAAACACCTAACCACGACTCCCATTCTTTCCCTTCTTAATTTAACATCTCGCGGTCCAAACACACTAGCCTCAATATTAAGGATTTATCATCCTAGTTACAAAAATTAAACTCAACACCAATAAAAGAGACTAACAACTTTCTCTTAAGACATCCCAATTAAGACCTCTTTTGCTTAGCTAAAAGGACCACAATCTCACTGAGTCTAGCTAACACGATGCTAATTGCTCCAAATGACTTGACATCCAATTTCCATTACTCTTGAAGTTTGTTTAACCCAGACTTAATAACAACCAATCTCACTCGCCACTACTTTTCAAATCGGAAATTACTAGAATTTCCTCCAGACAATAGTTCTTCTCATCACTATTTCAATCCCGCTATAGACATTAATCTTTTCTTTAACCTCTTAAAATCATTCTCGTCCTTTCCTTAGTGACTCAAATCTTATGCCACCTAGCTGAACCGTATCACTATGTGACTTGACCGAAAAGGTCTCGATAATCTTCTAATATCAATCTGCTAACACAAGAATTTGCCTTGGTGAACATATATCAACCTCTTATGTACCAATTTCTACTCCGGTTTACGCCAATGCTTCTCACTAAGGATAGGTCAACTCAAAAATACCGCTCAACACTACCAGAAGTTTCACCTGCAATTTACTATAACAACTTTTTCCCTCTCAAGTTCTGATAATGCAATACTCAAATACTGCTCATACTTTTTTCCAAGTCGGTAATACACCAAGGTTTTCATCAAGTCACAATTCCAAAGAATATAAATCATCCATACAGACTCTGCTCAACCCAACTATCTCACCACCCATACATTCCTAAGATATCACTCACATTCCTTTCTCAACAATAACATAGGTGACAAAACCACTAATACCATACTGAAATTCTCTTACTTGCCATGACTTTTAAATTTCATACTTAACCCAATCCACAATAAGGTTTCTTTCGAAACATACCACTACCACCCCGGGACAAGGTCTAATGTAACACTGAATCCAAAACATACTATAACTTCCATTAACATCTCGATAATAATACACGCTATGCATAACACAAGCCACACTTTCCAATTATCCTCTTTTTAGGCTCAATCAAAAACATACACAGGTTTATATTAGATTCATTATCTTCTCTATATCTTTGGCAATCCACCTTTCCCCTTCTCACACATTACTTCCAACACAGCTCACACATACATGCATTCAACTACATGCCCCAATAGTAAAAAGGTCATAATACACTTTTTACTCTTGTATCCACACCGAAACAATTTGGCTAGATAATTTTATTGAATTTTTAATTTACCTTAAGCAAAATTCTGCACTGACAATAAAATTCTTACCACACGTCCAACTGTAATTTTAACATTAACATACATGCACCACTATCTCGTGCCCAATCTAACTCATAGGTCATTAATTTGTTTAACAGGGTGTGTATATATTTTTGTGCAGACATCAAAATATTATGGTTATAATTACGCAATAGTGAACCCATTGTCGAGTACAAAATGTTAAAAACAGTAAATATATACATGTTGCACTTTTGCCTGCACCACTCATCACAAACTCCGTAATTGATGCTGGAATCCAACTTCGTTGCTGTGAATATTGAACCACTTGGTTTCCATACTAGTTGCACTTGAACATTTGAACCATTGAGTCTTCTCAGCACATGCTTTCACCCATAACATGGAACTCCACAACTGAGACATCCCTTAAGAACCATTGAATCTCTCTCACCCAATTGTTGACTAAAACCCAACTCTTTCTTTCCCCTCATCCACAATACAAATCTCATATCCCCACTGATTGCCACCTGGCGCTTTTGAACACCAAGTCATTATGTGTCCTTCTTCACCACAATAGGATATATCACTTTATTGACTTTGAGAACACAATCCTTAACCCAAAGATTTATCTAACACATTTAGAACAATGATACATTACCCAATGATTATTAGTCATTACCCAATTCCCACGACTCTGCTTCTTATCCTCATTATGTGGTTTAGAACCATTATTCTCACCACCCAAAACATTTTATAACTCAACTCCCAACACACTTCACACTACTATGACTCGATATGTTCGATTTCAAAACTTCAAACTTTCTTATTTCAGGACCACTATGTTATTCCTCCAATTCCTCAATTTTCCTCTTAGCCCTTCTAATCACAATCACCAAGTACACCATATTTCATTCTGTAAAAGAAACCAATTGGACTACCCCCTCTCGACATCAAATCATTCTAAATTTTCCAACTCTTTTTTTCTTTGATTCACTAATTCTAGCATATTTGGATACAACTTCAGTTCTTACCTCAAAATTTTCACTCTCATTTCCATTTGCCTCAATGTACAAACACTTCATTTAGCACAAGTTTATAATGCTCTGAGAGAAACCATCACTAAAATTCTTAGCCAACATTTCCCAAGAAATCACTTTAGACACAACTGATATTACCTCTCTTAAATATGCCGATCCCGACCTCAAATATCTTTCCATAATTAAAATATCCCATCCCCAAAACATAACATGTTACTCTTACCTCTTTACTCGTCAATTTATCTCCAAAACATCACCAATTCAGTCTATAACCATTCCCCAATCCACCACTTCATTAGGCACTACTACTCGCCCAAACTCTTTGAATTTAATCTTTAAAATTTTAAAGTCAAACGAACCTGTCCTTCTGCCATTTGCCTACGTCACTTAGTCCTTTATCCTTAGAGTTCTTTACTGAAATCGAGCAATTCTCATTTTCTTTAATTAATTGATTCTCTACATTGTCCGATTATTGCACATTCTTCATTTCCTGTCATACACTTAGACAAGAAACACGGTGGAAACAAGTGTCAGATATAAAATGCACACATTAGTCAACACACCTCAATGACTCAAAGCATGACTCGACATCCTATGGTCCACTACTTAGCTACCCTAACCTTAGCATTTTGTTGTACTATGCTTTTCTACTTAACTTTTCAAGACTTCCTATTGGAAGAGAATATTGATCAGGCATTCTTCCAATTGGATTTTAAGTCAAGTCCCATGGGTGTCAAAGACACGCATAATAGTCCCAAAATATTAACACCACAACTTCCGACCATTACCTCAAACTCATACCCCAAGCTCTGATACCAAGTTGTAACATCCCTTACCAAAACTTACTAAAAATTACGCATAAATAAAATTTTTTCTTAACTTTTAAACCAAGAGTCAATAAAATTCTAAGTTACAATTTTAACATCAAGTGCTTAAAAGAAATCCTCAAAAGATTCTATCATCAACTAATACCAACATAAGTACTAAAGAGGTCACAAATAACAAGTACCAATAAAAAGATTACAAACTCTTATTACAAACGAAAAGAAAATCCTCAAGCCATCTCTTAATCACATAGGATGAACTCCAAGCCCATCAAATCCATGCTCCATCTTCTAACCTTCAAAGCTATGTAGTGGACCGCTAGCTCCAAAACCTAGTTTCCAAGCATTTAAGAAAATACAAGGAAACCAGAGTGTGAATAGGATATATTGATTTCCCAATTACAAGAGATTGATAAAACATGCAAAAATTGAACTTTGCAAGTAACAAGGGTCCAACCCCCAAAAACACATACTCCCAACCCCATGCATCCTATGCTTTTATATATGTATATGGCCGAAGCCCATTTTTCAAAACCTTTCCACTTTCCTTTTCAAAATAGCTATCACTATATATGATAGTTCGTGTGCCCAGCACACTCATCCAATGTATCACAAGGATACTCAATTTGGGGTATGACCCCTCTTCATAGTAGGTATTACCCAAAGAAACTCACTCCCACGATTACTCGTGTAGTCTGCAAGAACTTACGTTCCAAGGTGCATATATATATCATGCTTTCCCCCAATATAATTTAATACAACTCACTCACACGTATAACGTGTAGTCTGCAGTAAGTGAACTTCCAAATAAATCTATCATGCATAGAAGAATGCTTACATTCCATCACAAACCCCATATGGCATAGAACCTGAGCAAGATTCCTTCAACAATTAAACTAGGAAAAACATATGCTTTGAAAGACATGCAAAGTACTTTCAATATACAATAACCATATACTCACCAGCACCGTTGTTCAAACATTTTCCTTTCCTGGTTCAAACCCTTTTCTTGCCCTTGAGTGAGGCTTCAATGCCTTCCTCAAACGTCCCTGTCAAAACAATTATAATTTCAGTACACATGAATATATAGTTTTGACCAGAAAATAATAAAAGCATTAAATTAAATCAACTGAATTGATAACCATCTTTATCCACTTATTAGAGTCTTTAATTAGTCCCTAATACCTTCCAAACACATCCCAAGACCATCTCCGAACACCCCGAAAGTTCCCCAAAAACTGCCCAAAAATCCCCAGCAGGGACCGGTACCCGTCCTTTCGGGGGACCGGTACCTGTCCCTTCTCTCGGCAAACTGCAAACAAGGGACCGGTACCCGCCTTTTCAAGGGACCAGTACCCGCCCCTTCCCCCACCTTACTGCTCAGCGGGGACCATTACCCGCCTTTACGGGAGATCGGTACCCCCAACAATTACAGCCAAACTATATTACGGGGACCGGTACCCGCCTATTCAAGGGATCGGTACCCCTTTATTTCTCCGCCCAACTACTTAACGGGGACCGGTACCCCATAAAACAACGGACCGGTACCCCTTCTTTAGAAATCGATTCACATAAATTTTTTGACGAACATTCTCTTCTCCAACCTTCCTAACTCCGATCTTTTTGCCTCCAAACCCAAAAATCAAATATACTAAAGTGTTATAAACACCTCTAATACTATCATACTCGAATCCAAGGATCAAAACTCATCTCAAACACCTTTGATTCAAGGTTTGAAATCTAGATCTAGAAATTTTTCTCCAAAAATTAAATTAATACAAAATCCTTAATCTAGCACTAATCGGTGACGAAATAAAAAAACGAATTTGGTAGAAATGATCTTACTTGTGTTGAGAACAATGTTGGAGAATAGATTTTCTTCCAAAAATCATCCAAGAGAAATCTCCAAGCAAACCTCCCTCTCCCTCTCCTTCTCACACAGATTTTTGGCAGGAACAAGAATGGGGGCTAGGGCATTCCCAACCCCTACAAATTAGATTTTAACATTAAATTACCTCCTTACCCCTCTACTCACTCACATATTTACCCTTGTATGCCACCCTCCTTACTTATTTTTATAATTAAGGTATTATATATATTTACATATATATAAAAATACCTAAATGACCCTTTTAAAACTTTCTTCACTCACTTCGCATTCTAATATTTTTAGAATTATTATTAAAAATAATCTATAATATGGAACAGGTATTACACTTACCCCAAGATCAAGTAAAGTTTTTTCAAGTTTTTGACGCCCAATTATAATAGAAATAGTAGGATGACACAGGTCTATATATTTAGGATCCATATTTGTATGTATATTGAACTTATTTGTTCAGTCAAAAATACCTTTTTGAAACATTTAACTTCCACTTAACAATGAGTATATTTTTAAGAAATTTAGCATACAATGGCACTTAATTTGTAGAATCTAAAAGAGGTATATTTACTTTAACTTGCTTAAAAGTTTCATGGATTTCAACATTTTGAGATGGCTTAGAATTAATTTTCAATCTTTGAGGAGATGGACAAGAATGGGTTTAGACAAAACTATAGGTTGATCAACCATAGAAGGTTGAGGTTCCTCATGTATTGAAGATTCTACATATTCAGAAGAAATAGTAAGAATTAAAAGAATATAGAAAGATGAAGGAATGACAGATTTATGAAGGATAGTCTTATCTACTTCCTTCCCAGTTCTTAATGTGGTGATAGATTGTAAGTGCTCTATATTGGAATTAATAGCATCAGAGTTATTTATACTTTCATGGCCCTAGGGGTTTGTTTGGGTCTGAGCGAGAAATGTTCCCTTTTATTGGTGCAAAACTCGAAAAAGAGTTTGTTAATTTTGACAATTGAGACTGAATGTCCCAAATCATTTGAGAGTTTCTTTCATTAACAGTAGATTGGCCTTGAATATACATTTGTAAAGAATCTTATAAAGACCTCTTATGAGATAGTTGGTAAACATTAGGACCAACAGTAGGTGCTTGAGAAATAAATCACTATGAGAAAGATAAGATTTTATAAGTTAATTTACAACTTGATTTTGATTACTATAATTTATTTTAGGCTGGTTAGTAAATCCATGAGGCCCTTGGAAAGGTCTAGGGATTTTAGCATTGTGTCACAAATATTTAGATAATTTATCTATTTAGGATTGTATGTGTAGTGACATATAGTCCTAGCAAGATGTCTGTCATATTTTAATAAGTTCTAGAATTATCAATATGTAAAGACCTGGTAATCTCAAAGGGATCTCCGACAT
>NMUG010013087.1:0-10196 GCA_002855965.1 Monotropa hypopitys
GGCACAATATGAGGAGGATAACCGGAACAAACTGTGAAATAAGATGTCGGGTGCAACATCTAACGCCTTTCGTAAGAGCAATAGGAGTATCATCAATATCAACAGAAGGAGGGTGATCGTTATCAAGTGAGTCAGGTGAAGAATTAGACACTGGAGTTGGTAACGGGGCTGGAATTGGTGATGGAGATTGGCAAGTTGGCTCAGCATATATAGTCTTTTTACACTGAGATAATGTCCTCAAATCTGATCTATCCAACCGTCCATCGATGTCATGATCGGCTATTGTTCCAGATGTTCTTGTCTCCCCCTCACGATGACAAGGAAAATATGTCCATGACTCCGGAATATGATATATCAACCTATCTTCCTCTCTGATCTCTTCTTGAGCAACATTCTCCCCCTAAAGAGATGGGAGAGGATAAAAGGATTTAGTTCCCCAAAAGTGACATCCATAGAGACAAAATATTTGAGAGAGAGTGGGTCATAGCATTTATAGCCTTTCTGAGTAGGGGTATAGCCAAGGAAGATACACTTATGGGCTTTAGGATCTAACTTCCCATGAGTACAATCAAACACTTTAGGAGGAAGAGAAGAGACTCGAGGGCTACCAGGTAAAAATTTAGCAAGAGGTTGAAACCGAAGAACACTCGAGGGAATATGAATGATAAGAAAAGCTGCAGTAAGAACAGCATCCCCCAAACATGTTTAGGGACATTCATAGTGAACAAGAATGAGCGAGCAACCTCAGCAAGATGACGATTCTTGTTTTCCGCAACTCCATTCTGTTGTGGAGTGCCAACACAAATAGTCTGAAAAAAGATGACAGATTGATTAAGATAAGATCGAAAGGTCTCATCTATATATTCTGTCCCATTATCACTATGAAGAACCTTAATTTGAGTGTCAAATTGAGTGCCAACCATTTGATGGAACTCCTTAAACCAAGAAAAGACTTTATTTTTAGAACGAAGTAGGTACACCCAAGTAACACGAGAATAGCAGTAAATAAAAGTAACAAAGTACTGATATGCAGAAAGAGATACAATAGGAAAAGGACCCCAAACATCCGAATGGATAACTGTAAATGGAGAATCACTCCGTTGATTAATAGAAGCATAAAATGAGCGTTTATGTTCGGCAAGTTCACAAGCTTCACAAAAGAACTGCCGTTTAGAGACATTCTTGACTAAGTTGGGAAATAATTTTTTTAAAATACCAAAGGAAGGATGACCCAAATGTCGGTGCCACTGGTGTAACATAGAAAGGGGGAACCCCGAATCTGCTTCAAAGGCCTGGCGACATGACAAGGGTGAACTAGGTGGACGAGACACATATTCTAAAAAATAGAGACCTCCATGGGCAGTACCACTACCAACCCTATTTCCCGTGTCCAGTTCCTGAAAGGTGCAATGCGTAGGAAAAAAGGTCACTGAACAATTTAGTGAACGGGCAATACTACTAACAGAGAGAAGGTTAGAAGAAAAATCTGGAACATAAAGAATGGAAGACAAGGAAATGGTGGGGGAATAATGAATGAACCTTTCCCTGAAATAGTAGAGAGAGACCCATCGGCTACTCTGACCTTATCTTTATCGGTAGAACCAGAGTCAATTATCCAATGAAGGGAAGATGTAATAGTACACACATTAGAAGGTATAACTCTAGGAGTAAAATGAGCCGAGGTGGTAGAGGTAACAGCTATAGTAGACAGAACATTGAGCTTAGCCATGAGGCGCCTAAGGGTTTGCAATTCTTCCGGAGACAGAAGGCCAGCAAGTGAAGCATTAGTCATGGAAGTTTCCATACTAAGGATCACCCAAACATCAATAACAGAGCCAAAGCTGAACACGTCAAACAATACAACACAGAATCTAAGAATCCAATAAATTCAACCGCAATTCTCAATCCAAACTGCTAAGAGGTGCTTCAAAACCACCCAAATGAAGATAATTACTCCCGAGCAGAATAATATCCACAACCACCAGTAACAAAACCAAGCAAATTGAAATGAGCAAAAAACCACTTCCAAAAACCAAACCAGCAAGATAGGTGCAGTAACAACTAAACCAAGTTGAGGTATATCCCAAACTATACCGGATCAATCCAAAATGGATGATTCAAGCATTAATATAACTTAAATTGAAACCCCAAACATGATCGATGCAGTTGATGAAGCACAACTCAATTTCTTCACCTCAAGAACTGATACGCTATAGAAATCGAGAAAAAAAGTTGATGGGCAAAAAAAATGGTCGCCAGACGTCATCCGGAGGACAGCAAGCACTGGGAAGCTCACTGGAAGGCTCGCCAGAAGTAGGCGAGCATGGCTTGATGTCGCCAGACGTGGGCGACGGCAATGATGGAGGCGCGAAGGTCAAAAACTCAGATGGTCGTCGCTGGACGAAGTCGCGAACGTACAGGGAATGCTGGTCTAGAGCCGGTGAGGTTGTTAAATGGCCGAAGAAGGCTGTTTGAGTGCCGGCAAGACTGGACGAGGGTCGGTGAAGTCTGGACGAGGGTCGGTGAACACCAAATGAAGGCTACGAGAGTCGGCGAAGTTTGGACGAGGGCAACGATGGAGGGTAGATCGATGGCGAGTTCGCGTATGTGGGGTTGCTGGAGGTCGAGCTCACATGTGAGAAAGAGATATAAGGTTGCTGGAGGTCGGTGAGTAGTAACGAGTGAGAACGGTGATGAGAGAAACTCTGGAGTTTCTCCACTGCGATGAGTCTGCAATGCGGGATAGTTGTCGGACTTTCTAGATATAGAACCCAGAAGCGGAACACAAACGATAGATAGAGAGATGCGGAGGAGATCGTTGTTATATATAGAGAGATACCGAGGTCATGCGACTAACAACGGAAAGCAAGGCGGCAAATGTGGGGAAAACAGGTGGCCAGAAAAATGGCGTCTAGGGTTTACGTGATAGCTCTGATACCATGTTCAAAGAGAAAACTATTTATTCTCTTCATCCGATTTCAACTTATTAGGGTTAATTACAATGTATAGAAAAGGAAAAGAATAAATACCGAAAGTCCCCTTGACTCCTAACTATTTATACATAACACATATAACTTAACAATTCTTTTGTGAGGATTCTTAAGAGAAGATTAAGGGGAAATTGAAGAACTGCATTGATAAACTATTGAATGAGAAATATGAGAAAACCTAAGCGAAGATCATTTGGCTGATTCTAGTAGGAGTGAGAGTCAGGAGTATATGTTTTATCGCAGAATACAAAAGTATGAAGTGACAAACGCATTGAGAATGATAAAATCAGGCAAGACTTTAGGACCAGATGACTTCACTATTAAGGTATGAAAGAGCCTTGGGGACAGAGAAGTGATATGGTTGATAAAACTCTTCAACAAGATCATTCTGACTAGAAGAATGCCTAATGAATGGAGAAAGAGTACCCTAGTACCAATATATAAGAATAAAGAAGATATACAAAGTTGCAATAACAGAGTACATGGTCTATAAGTTTAGTGACAGTACTAATTTGACATAGTGACTCTCCAAAATCAAAAATTACCAAGAAGTGAGTATTTTAAGTATCTGAGCCCAATTGTTAGTAAGGATGGAGAGATTGCTGAGAATGTTATACACAGAATTCAAGTTGGATGGATCAATTGGAGGAGTGGTGTGGGAGTGTTATACAATCGTAAGATACCTGAAAAGTTAAAGGGGAAGTTCTACTGTACGTTCATAAGGTCAGTCATGTTATACGGTACAGAATGTTGGGCGACTAAGAAACAACATGTCAGTAAGATGAGTGTTGCTGAAATGAAAATATTGAGATGTATATGTGGTAAAACTTTGCAAGATAGAATTAGAAACGAAAACTTTCGTGATATGGTAGGGTAGCGCCGTTTGAAACTAAGATAAGAGAAAATAGAATAAAGTAGTTTGGACATGTCTATCGTATGCCTGTTGACACGGTAGTTAGAAGGAGTGATGGGGTTATAATAGATGGTAGCACTAAGGAGGGATATACCTAAATTGACTTTAGAAATGATAATTCGTAAGGATTTAAGTTTAATAGGTATAAAGGAACACGATGCGCTCGACAAAGCACATTGGAAAAAAGGATCCATGTAGCCGAACCCAATTGATTGAGACTTAATGCTCAGTTTGATCTGGTTTGGATTCATTTCATTAGCTAAAGAGGATTGTATTTCCTTTGAAGAGTTAGCCTACTAGTCCAGTATACCTACGTTATTAGTCCAAAGCTTGGTACAATTTTGGAGACTAGTCAGTAGAGCAAAAAATCAACGCCCAGTTGGTACCCATTAATGGGTGTCTGGAAAGAGGAATGATGAGGACAAGCCTAACATTTGGTAATAATACACAAAATAATTGTGCTCAGACTCGAATCCAAGACCTTAAAGTTATTGGATTTGGTCTTTTACCACTGCACCACTAGTGGTCCCCTTAAGACTAGTCAGTAGAGTGCCTTAAAGAAAAACTTTTGCGGTTCTACTAGCTCCGCAGGGAAGCTAGTGTTGTGCGGGTTTGATTGGCAATAGAAGCTCATAGTTTGATATAGTGAAATTATGACTCTTAGGAAGTGGACGGTCTGAGTAATGTACCACTCAGAATGGACCACTATAAATCTCTGTATGCACTTTTCCTCCATCTCTTTTTTTTTTTTGCTTTAAATTTCTTGTTTGTATAGATTATGTGAATTATGTTTACAAGAAATTTTCTAGCATATTATTTGTTGGCAATTATTTTTAAACCCAATTCACCCCCTCTCGGTAACAAGTACAATAATCAGATTCCAACTTCAAAATAGATATCGCTGTACCTTGCCGCGATTTCAGAGTAAACATCAGCAGGTTTTTCTCCAGCAACTAAGTTAACTGCAGCTGCTCCAAACTGTACAAAACAGAGTCCCAAGATAAAGGACAGGATGTGGATGTAACCAACAATCAATTAGCAGTGCAAGAAAACTTTATGCAAACATAATCTCGTGTTTGAACAGCATACTTACAGAATCTCTTCCCAGGGCTGCATAATGCTGTAGCCCATTGCATGAACCATCCTAAAAAGAGAAGGCAAAGCATAGAGATCAGGCTACAAGAAACCAAGAAAGGTGAATGTCTTCTATTAAAATCCTCCAACAGTTTGCAAAACAGTGTACTAAGAAGCACGGATACGGGACACGGACACGACACGGACACGCGGACACGTGATTTTTCTAAAAACTAGGACGCAGACACGTTGAGGGACACATTAATATATATATATATATATAATGATTTTTTAAATTTTATTTAATTCATATTAAAGATAGTAGTATAACTTAAAAACAAGAAAACTCAACAAAAAAAAGGTAGCATCATTAATAGAACAATCTTTGGAATAATCTGAACATCAAGAAATGAACCATAGGCAAACATTGTTCTATCAAAATAAAACATATATGACAATACTACTGTCACTTAGCACATAAAAAGAGTCCATCAAAACAATTGCCAATCAGTACACAAAATATTACTAGTAGACCAAAAAAAGAGTATCCGTCCCTACAAAGTAAAAAGAAATACTTGCTCGAATATTTATCCATCATTTGACCCAACATCCATGTCGTGTCCGGTGCGTGTTTTGACTGTTTGAATTTATTTTTTCGATTGTCTGAATTTATTTTTTTATTTGCCATATTTCAATATTTAGTGAATTTTATTTATATTCTTGGAAAAAGTTTTTGCTTCAACAAGAGTAATCGGAAACATTAAAAAACATGGATAAGTTTCATCTTTATTTGATTAAAAAATGAAGTTTAAAATGTTACCACTTTGATTTGATTTTTGTGCAGGGATGTTACCAACACCAATGTGATTCCCAAACAATTGAACCCAAAGACAAAGACCAAACCCTTGGATGATTGCCCACTGAAGAACATGTCAATGCCCAATTTAGACCACTTCAGTTTATTTTTCTTATTTCCAATATGGCTTTTCTCCTTTGATTTAAAACTTCTTTTCTAGTACCCCATAACGTGTCCCATAATAACGTCAGTTTATGCCAATATTTCCAAAAAAATTAACACTTTGTACCCCATAACGTGTCCGGTGCGTGTCCCGAACGTGTCCGGTGCGTGTCCGAACGTGTCCCCCGCGTGTCCGAACGTGTCCCCCGTGTGTCCGAATTAAAGAAAATGAATTAAATATTCGGACACTTAAATTCACGTGTCCGACACGTGTCGGGAGCGTGTCCGAGCGTGTACGTGTCTGACACGTCCGGGACACGGACTCGCGAGGCCTGGAAGAGTGTCCGTGCTTCTTAGACAGTGTATTTAGTTACAAACAAATAAAGCTAATGAATGAGTATTGTAGTTCAGACAGTGTAACACGCATGTTATGACAGGAATATTGCAAGGCTAAACCTGAATTAGAAACCAAAACATCAGATTTCACCAAATGCGAGTAGAAAAGTTCGACTATAATATCTCTTACATATTACAAGGGTGTAGATAAAGACATTGTGGTTTATTTCCTTTATATGATATTGGGTGTGTTATTCTCTGATGTGCACATTTCCATTGACTTTCAAATTGGCGTCTCAACATGGTCGTAACTCGTAAGACTTGTAAGTAATGGCTACTGTGGAGTGGACACCCAGCCATGAACTATTGAGACCAATTACATCATTCTCAATAATGGAAATGAAATTACTTCTCGGTTTACTATCCAAGTGGAATTTTAGATGCATCTAGATGCTCCAACCTTTAAGGTGCAGACCTTCTTGCATCTCTCTTTAGTTTGTAAAATACTAGTGTTTGCCCGTGCCATGTGACACTTAAGTCCCGTGTGGGCCCCGTGCAAAGTATGACTGGGACATAGAAGGCTGACTGGGACAAAGCAGGGGTGGTGACGTGGACCGCTGTGAATTGTAATATAGATTGTTTGGATCAAGTTTATGCATATTTAGAAATGTATAAACGCTTGTGTGGCCTGAACATAAAAAACAATTTCTATAAAACTCGACAAGTACAATTAATTAATCAATAAGCTTGTACAAATATTTATTTAGGCAAGAAATTTTCAAGTCAGGAGGTAAAATAAGGAGGTCCATTTCCCGAGAACATTTTCATGATCCGAGCCGTCCATTGTCTTTAAAATGTGTTTTTAAGGGTACTCGCGAGGAACTGCCAAAAAAACTGCTCGGGAAGGGCTTGATCCGAGCAGTTTTTTCATAAAACTGTTTATCTACGGTGTGCATAAAAACTCCTCGGATCAAGCCCTTCCCGAGCAGGTTTTTTGGCAATTCCTCGCGGGTACCCTTAAAAACACATTTTAAAGACATTGGACGGCTCGGATCATGAATTTTTTTTCGGGAAATGGACATACAGGGGACGTCCGGATTTTTTTTATTTCCAAGTTTGTCTCACTTCCGGTGTGTTTCCAAAATGTTTCCACTTCTAAGTTGACAGAAACACAAACTTCATGGCATTACTCTTCAATTAGTTTAGAGCTTTTATCTAAGTAAGGTGGATTCATAACCGGAATCACTAAAACATCCTTGGAGAAATTCAAACCAGATCTTTTAAACTTGCTTTAGCTGATAGATGCTCTACGATTCTAAGGCACACAATATTACCTGATGAATAGGCACGTGGGAGATGATAGTATGTGGCGTTGAGCTTTTTAATGCTTCTGAAAGATTAATACAAGCTGCTAAACACTGAAAAGGATCCTCAGCAGTTAACCACCACCGATTTCCATGAAGTGGATTGTCAGCTGAATCGAGTACATTTTCCAGATGGTTTTCCACAAAAGATAGGCGTCCCTCATGTGAAAACTTTTCAACACCACCTCCATAAAGATTTGCTAAATGTATCTTCAGCCATCTGAACCCAGACTTGCCTAATGGTCGCCCTTCTGCAAACTCGAGAATTCCTCGACATATATCAGAATTCAGATGGTTGAAATGTGGATGCATAGGGTACGCACGCCCACGGAAATCCAGATTGTGGGGATAGTAAAACCCGTCCTCATCTTTCATTTTGCGAGCAATCTGTTTTCAAAATAATTATCATGTTAATGCACTCTACCCAATGTATCGTAATCATGTCGTCTGCATACAGTTCTTTAAGTTTCTCATAAAGTTTTAATACTTCCTCTCCATCCCACTTTGTTTATCCATATTCATCATCCCAGACATCTCAAAATCATCTACATTTGTATTTTAGTTCTTTGACAAACTTTGAAAAACTGCTATATTTGCTATTTTCAGTTTTGTAGAGGATACTGAAAAACTTTGTTTACAGTAAGTAATTGAGATCTTCCAGCTGGTGGAAAAAATACCAAGATTATTTTCCATAAAAACTAAGAAGCACGGGTACTCCAAAAAATGGCGCCGTACGAGTACCGGGTACTTCGTGGGTGCGGGTACGGCAATGGGTATTTCAAAAATGTACCGGGTACTTCAAAAACGTACCGGGTACTTTTGACTTAAATGAGTACGGTAGTGGTACTTCGTGGGTACTTTTATGAGTATACGTTTGGGAAACATTGCAATTTTTTTAAAAGATATGAATGAACAAACCTAATAATCTTGGACTCATGTGTAATTCTCATTCACTTAGACATGAATAAACCATGTATGTCATTTAGCTCTAGATTTACAATCGGACATCATAAGTTAGAAGACACGCTCAAGACTTGAGACCGACAATTGATTCCACCGGTGACTGACATCAGTCCTTAGTTGTTAATTTCTCTTTCTCTCACGTTGTTTAATATCTAATGAGAACTGGAGTGATAATCACTGTTTACAAACTTAATTTGTATTTGATTTTCTACTTATTTTTTATTTCATTCATATAAAATAAATTCTTTTGAGAAGAGAATTATTATTTTTTTGTAAACTAATCATTGCTTTGATCTAGGTATGTTGAACTTGATATATGAACTTTTAAACTTTTATTTCTCTATTTTTGGTTGTAAAATAGGTTTATATTTATTTTATGGAATGAAATGTAATAAAATAATAAATAAATATATAAGTAATTTGTCGTACCTCTGTCGTACCCGTACCCTACTTTTTTAGGTTGCTGGCGTTTCTCGTACCCGTACCATACCCGTATCCCTTACCGGTACCCATACTTCATAGCATAAAAATACTATATTTTCTTATCCGAGAAAAAGGCATGACTTTCGTAGATGATTCAGAAAAAAGTCTTTATTTTGTATTTATCCATTTTAAATGATTTTAAAAAAACTATCTACTATAACCAATGGAGATCTTTTGATTGGTGGGGAAAATTTTGGTTTTCTTAATGAAAAAATACATTATCTGTTGATCAAATGAAACGGCACAACAACCGAAAGAGGACAAACAGTGTCGAGTTTTAATATGATGAACTTGCATCGTCAATTTCCATTGAAGTCGCGTCATAGGACCAAATTAAAAAAATGTCAAGCCGTGACCTCCCTATGTCAATGACAGAACCCCCAAGCAATAAATGTTTAATTTTCAAGAACGAAAGAAATAATACCGAAAGCTTAAGTTCTGTATCACATCGTTGACAATGCAACTCTCTGTTCATTTTTTTTGCCTTTCTCACACTCCATTTCCAATTTCTTATTTCTGTAACATCCTCAGACTCTGGCCTTTCAGGTATGGGAACCTACAAGGGAAGGAAGAATGCAACAATGCCACATTGATTACATTAAAAAAATAGATTTATGAAAACAATATATACAGCTGCAGTCATAAAGAATATTATGACTAAACGTATCACAGAAGCAAAACCCAGAAGAGCAGGAAGTTGTTTGCTTAAACGATAATTCTAGGAAGCACTCACATCTTTGCGATCAACCAAGCCTCCAGTGTTGCCACCCCCAGTCCAAATGCTTTCCATCACACTCAGAACTCTTTTGTTAACTCTCCATCTGGTATTTCCAAGGGTATCCAGGGCCTGAACTTAATGCAATTTTAATTATTAATCTTACGAGATGGTAATCTAACTTCACACACAAGAGAAACATGAATGCTTTGGTCAAAGTTGTCAAATCGTGAATCAAATCGAGAATCAGAAGGGCCTTTTCGGAATCATGAATCGAATCGTAAATCGTTCTGATTCGGTCATGATTTCTAGAATATGTCAAAACTTGTATTTATCCCTTTTAGTGAAAAAGAAATATTGTAAAAGTAATTGTTTTATACCTAAATCAATAATAAACTTG